>JAEQBH010009597.1:0-108021 GCA_016808115.1 Tetrastigma voinierianum | reverse complement strand
AAGTGATGAATGAGTTAAAGTTGTACCCCTTGATGGCCAGAAAAGTTTTTGGAAGAGCTTTATTCTTAACCTTCCAAAATATTACAACGGTAAATGATAATTCATCTCTTAACTTATTTTAACTAGTATACTTCAATATTTGCTAATGTACTTTAAAGTATAAATTGTTATATTTTAAACTTACTAATGATTTTTTCTCTCATTTCTTATGTGTCTGAAACCTAGATTGAATGGTGGAGGGTACATAAGTGCCCCAAATTTGCAAAGTTGGCAGTTGAATCTTGGAGTCAAACTTCATCATCTTCTGGGTGTGAAAGTAATTGGAACGTGTTTGAACGCATACACACTTAAAAGAGGAACATATTGGAACATCAAAGATTAAATGATCTTGTATACATTCATTACAATTTGCAGCTGAAAAATTGGTATAAATATTTTTTTAGTTATTTTGAATAACAATTTTAATGGATAGTTATGAATAGTTTCATGTTTTTTCTTTTAGGTTCAATAACAAAGAAGAAGCTATGAGTCCCTATTAATTTACGCATGTATTGATGAAACCAAATTTTGGATAATTGATGAGGATGAATAAGGAGAACTAGATCTTGAAGAAGTAGAAAATCTTTTGTATGAGGAAGGGTCTATTCCTATAGAAGTTGCAGGCTTAAATTCAACTACTCAAATTGGTTAGCAGAATGTATAAACATATCCATTTTAATTGTTGTTATTACTTATTTTCCTTTATAAATTATTTCTCTTATTGATACATATTCCTTGTTGTTTTTGTAGAAGATGTGAATGAAGGTGGGCGTGGCCTTAGAAGGGAGTTGATTCGGAGAACTTAATTTACATATACATAATTTGACTTTTCACATCCTAATTTCCAAAATGAATGAAGGCATGTATTTATATTTTTATGCATGAACTTATTAATATGAAAAAACTCTTAATGTTGACATTTCATATTTTGAGTAACCATGTAAGTATTGTGGATGACATTTCTATTATGAATGATGTTAATAATTCCTTAGGTCATTGATACTTTATTACTCGTTAGAATAATAAGGTTATGATAAATATTATATTGATTTATATTATGGAAATTAACTTCTTATATTGTATATTAAAAATATGATCTCTTGTTATTTATACGATTAAATTTTTATAGAAATCTTCAGAAATAGAGGAGATCATTTGTTAAAGTACATAAAAATTTACCATTTTTATAATTATTTTTAATTTTAATAATATATAAATTATTTATTTATGACGTCATTGGTTCGACCACGGTTCGATCACCAGTCCGACCAATGAGCCGAGTGAGCGGAAGTAACTTTTCGGTTCGATCCCAGGCTGCGATTTTTAAAATAATGAACATAAAGTTTATCCACCCAAAATAATATATTTGTCTATGACCAATCAATAAGTGATTCTCAATTATAAGATATTTTCAGACTAAATTAATAGTTCTCACAGTATCAAACTTCAGACGAGTTGCAATATTTGTTTTTGTAGATTATAATATTTTCTGACTAATATTAAAATTTATCATAAATAATAATACATTTTACAACCAATCAATAACTAGTCATATGTCGACCAATCAGTATCTACGATTAAACAATGGTAACAATGAATAAAATTGTTGATAGTAAATAAGTAAAATATTTAATTTGACTATCGATTAAAATTAACGACCAATTGTCAAAGATCATCATAGAAAATCATAATCAATGACTAATTTGGCAGGTCTTCAAAACTTGTGCGAGAAAACCAAATTTTTATAGTGCATCAATATCAATCTCATATTAATTGGAAGTTGAACAGGCGTATAATTCTTTTAAAATTTTCATCCAGTTGAAAGGCTTTTATTTAGGATCTTAAACTTGGCCTATAATTCTAAGGATTGAATTTTGACATAATCTGATTGATAGAGCACCACATAAAGAGTATGTTTGAGGTGGCGTTTGTTTTTGAACGTGAAGGCTAAATAGGCACACCGACGTTAAGTGTTGTTTTTTAAATTTTCGCGACTTTTCTTTGAAATTTTTTAAAAGTTATGAATAAGAAAAGTGAAAATATTTGGCTTTTTCGACCCGGAAAAAATTTACATAAAAATAAGAAAAACTCAAATCATTACTTAACAAGAAGAAGGCTAGCGATATATATACTTAGGGATAATGACGTGAGAGTTTGGGATGGGATTGGTCCTATCCACAGTGAGGCACAGTTTATTTTTCAATTCCCAAGCTTGTATAATTTAAAAATTAAACATAAGCGGGGCGAATGGAAAAATTCCCAGCTCGCCCGTTTACATTTATTTTGTTTTTAATTTTTTAAATTTAATTTTTTTATATTTGATTTTTTTATTTTTATTATATTAAGAGTGTATTTTTCATAAAAATAAAAATATTATGAATTTTTATATAAATTATTTATTAAAACATTATAATAATAATAATTATTTATATTAAAGTATAAAAATAAAATAATATCAAAATTTATTTTTAAAATATAATCGGGACCAAGGGGCTTATTATTATTATTTTGGATCATGGTTCATATTCTTTATTTAGATACATTTAACACGGCTTGATTTATTTAACTTTTCGGTTCGTTTTATTTTAAATGAAACACGCGCGGAAATTTGTGACTTTTCGATATTTTCGTAAAAATCTCGATTTCTTGGAGTCGCTAGCAACTTATCCTTAGGAAAATTGGAAAAAATTTCCGCTTGTCTCGGGGTCGATGAAACTTTTACCAGTCATTAGTTCGGAGCCGCTGGCGTTTACTTGGCGCGATTCGTTTCGTCATTCGAGATCTAGAGAATTTTAGGCACCACTATGACATATGACAATTTATTATTTTTATTAACATTTTGTCGTTTTTGAAAATTTCTAATTTTCTCGGGTTTTGAGAATAACAATGCACAGGGCGATCTCGGATTTGAGAAAATAAGCCCAAACCCGTTAAAGCTTGATTAAATTAAATTAAACATGTGTCATTAAAGCGAGGCGGGACGAGAGCCCCAAAATAATTCGATGCCGTTGCTATCCCTACTCACTACCTAATGTTAAAAAACAAACAACAATACTTAATACAATTCATCTTTGTTTAGTATTAAAAGCCCAAAAAAAAGTTATATTCGGCAATTAAGTAAAAAAGCAACCTTTGATGCTTTAAGCCGTTTATTGTCTTCTTCAGTTTTTATACACCGAGATTGAAAGGTTTTAGAAGTATTCTACTCTATAAAACTCTACTTCGGATTATACAAGAATATCAATGTATAGAGGTATTTTTTGATCCTTCAAACTTTTTCACATTTATATCGTTTGTTTTAATAAACGTTTGTATTATTTCTAATGTTACAGTTGGTATTAAAGTAGCTTATATTAAATTTGTCGTGACTTTGAACATTTTGAGAATTTTATCTTTATACTCGATTTTTTTTTCTTTTTTTGTAAATCAAAGGTTGAAACTTACTATTTTTAGTTTTTAATGAAAATTTCATAAATTTGATGATTTTGTGAAGAATTCATAAATTTAGTAGTTCCGTAAAAAACTTTAAAATTTTTATATTTTCTTGTGTTTGATATAATTTATAAATTTCAATTTATGAATTTGAAATTAAAATACTTATGTGCGAGGTACATGCCTCCCTAAAATTTTTGAAAAAATTGCTTTCAATGGGAATGGTCCCTTGATCTAGAGGTTATAAACAAAATACTTAACCATTATAATATAATGTCATTCCTGAAAATATTTTGACCCTTGACTATATTTTTTGGGTCCATCACTACTTATGTGCTTTAAGTATATTGAATTTTTTGTAGTATAAATAATTGTTTTTATACATAAAATTTAAAATGTTGGGTACTGTAAAGAATAAAGACCATAAATTTATTGAATTAGAATATATCATGCAACTCCAAGAATATATAAGAATACATATTATTCTTGTTGCCCCCCACCAGTGAACTTAAGTATGCCCCCACCTCATTTTCTTTCTGGCTATGCCACTGATTGGAGTCGCATGAATTTATTCT
The DNA here is from genome assembly GCA_016808115.1 of Tetrastigma voinierianum. Taxonomy (NCBI): domain Eukaryota; kingdom Viridiplantae; phylum Streptophyta; class Magnoliopsida; order Vitales; family Vitaceae; genus Tetrastigma; species Tetrastigma voinierianum. Next base: position 103,975 of record JAEQBH010009597.1, on the reverse strand, counting down.
TATTCAACAAAATACTGAATTACCAAATGTATGGAATATGCACAAATAACAACCATTGATTTACTAAAATAAGCAAAGTGGAATATATAATTTGAATACGTATTATGGGGTCAAAAGCGAAAAAGTTTGAATGTCAAAAAAAGTCCTTCAACCAAAATCTTTTAACTATGATTATTTTAATTTGAATATCAAGATTATTTAATAAAATTAATTTTTTATTTTAAATCCTCAATTGATGAATCAGGAACATCGTGACCATTATCAAAATAAAGGGACCAAGTATGAAATGGACAGTTAAGCACATGCCACTTTACTAAGTCAATTAGATACTTAATTTCGTCCATCTTATAATTTTTTTTTTAAAAGTTTATTTATTTTTATTATATTTAGTTATAAGAAAATAACGTAAGAAGTGAATTTGAGAAGGCTAGAAATGATACAATTATTTATGAATAGAAAAAATACCTCTTTTTTTTTTCTCTTTCAAATTCTAATTTCCATGTATCGACTGCAGACAAGGGTGACTGTTTCTCAATATCAAGTTGAACGAATACTCGTTGAAATATCTATACTCTAATTTTCGTTAGCGACAAGATTTTATCATTTAGTATTATGTTTTTATAAAGGAATTCAAGCCAGAAACATCCCATTTATCCATCTTTTACTAATTGAACCATTTATTCCATCTTTTTTTACCATTCGAGTGAGAAACTTTAAAGTGAATATTAAGATTATTCAATTTAACAAAGTTAATTTAAATTTAATTTTAAATCCTCAATTGATAATTTTGGCGCATTGGTGACTATTATCAAGAAATGCCTTTAACCACATGCCACTTTAATCACTTCATTTGTTATTTTTTATTTTACGTCATTTGTTTAGATGAGTTACTACTACAAAATTTAAATCAATGATGTTTTATTTATGACAACTTACTTGGCGAAAGAAACGTCCTATCTATCCTTGAAATTTATAGCTCGAAGATCTATGATGTTTTTAAGTTTGTAATGAAAATAATCAATACTCCCACATTCAAACCCATATGTATTGCCCGATACCTATCCGATACCCACAGGAGACAACAAGATACCTCCCATTTGCTTCACTCTCCAAGACCCTAACCCTTAACTTTCATCCCTACTACCAAACCACAATGATCATCCAATGGCTCTCTCCCCCTCAACCTCTCCCTCAAGGCTTCTACCGGCCTCCTAATTGGCAGCCTTTCTTGACCAGAGAATGGAGTCGAGGTTGAGAGCGCTGCCTTCCATCTCAGACCTTAACCTGGACCATCTGAACTTCGTCTCTGTAGAGGTGCGGATTCCCGAAGCGGGAGATGGAAGATAAAGGTAGATTACTACTTTGGACTTGGAGAGATCAAAGTAGAACATGACGGAGTCGGTGATGTGGGTAAGTACAGAAGGTACGAGTATCCACGGGTGCAAATGTGTAGCGTTGCTGGGAAGTAGTCGCTTGAAGAACATTCTATTTGTCAGCAAGCCCTTTCCTTTGATTCCAAGATCTGAAGACTCAGTTCCTTGATTGATTCTCTTCTCTGCAAAAGATTTAGAATCCCAGTTCGCCGACAGCGTCATCACCTTTCTTTGTATCTTTGATTTTGCTTGAAAATTAGATTCATTTTATTTATAGTTTGCTAATATAATTAGGTTTTCTACAACTAGAAGAATATTTACAGATAATATTCTTGTTGACATGAATGTGTCTTCTATTCTTCCTGGTAGTGCGTAGAGTGATTTGTTTTATTTCCATTTTATTTGATATATCTATTAATTCCCCTCGAAAGAGTTATCCTTAAAGATTTCAGCTTGGCTTCTCTACTTTGACTCTTTGAGGCTATACAAGATAGAGAATAATAGAGTTGATTGATCTATGATGGCTTACTTTGGATCCAATTATTATGAGGCTGAGCTTGGTGTCTACCTCCCAATCCCTTACGGTGGTAGTTATGATTACATTTGATAAGAAAAAAGCATGTGAATCTGTGATATAGCATGTTAAATGCAGCGATATCCCGAAGTGGGGCTGTGTGTCTTGCAGAGCCAAAGTAAGGATCGTAGTTTCTCTGGAAAGTGGCTTCTTTGGTGGCGAGAGAGAGAGGAGATATTCTTTCTTGTCGATATCTTGAAATGAAACCCTAATCTCTGCTGGATGGGGAAGTCAGAGAGGCTCGTATCAGATGAGAGTAGAGGCGCCGTAAATGAGTCTTCGTAGATGGTCAGGACCGTCGTAAGTATCCAATACGTCGATTACGTATTAATGACTAATGTCGATTCACGTGATAATGACTATCAATACATTAGTTACGTATTAATTGGTCAAGTGCTATATCAGTTACTTAATATAATAATATTACATAATTGATATTATTTAATAATCCCGATAAACAAAAATCATAATAATTGATTAATACTAATCCACAGAAATTAAAATACAACATTCTCCCACTTGGATAGCATTAGTCAATTATTAGGAATAGAGATTATTATAGCTATGATAAAATATCAATTATGACCAAAGCGCACCTTAACAACCAATAATAAAAAATATATATATATATATATATATATATATATATATATAAAACCTTCAACGTCTGCGAGAACATCTTATCGGAGTAGGGAAAAATGTCATACACATCAGCAAACTCATATTTCATGTAAAGAGATTATGAATAGAAATTTGCATGAGTGAATAAAACAAAATATACGTTTACTCAAACAAATGGTCAAAGCTTATACCGATGATGTTGTCGGATATATGATGATATTATTGACATGTCGTGATACATATCTCAAAGCGATTGCAGCGAATAAATGCATAAATTCAAACTCCCACTAACCCGAAAATATCAAAAGACTTAGCAAACCATATGAGTTACGTAGCGTTGATAAACTCCTATAGGTTAGCCTTTTGTTAGTGGATCTGCTAACACATATGTCTTTGTGCTTGGTATATTCAATCTAGTCACGAAATTCCCGAACTTTCTCTCACGACAAACGGTATTTTATATCAAAGTGCTTTGGCGAGTAGCACTCTGTTGTTTTGAGAGAAGTAATACGCTTATTTGTATTGTCACAATATATAGAGTGGCTTGGATATGCTCTGGCGATATGAAAGCGAATCGATTTCTTTAGCCACTTGGCGACAAGTAGCCTCATAACCGTGACATGCTACGCTTCCATAGTTGGGGTAGCTATAAGTGTTTGTTTAACGCTTTTCAAGAAAGCTTGACTCCTCCTGCCATCATAAAAAATAAAACCCGGAAGTAGGGATTTTACGTCATCTGAGCAGCTTTGTCAAATCGAATCGAGAATAGCCCGGTGACCTGTGAGTTGATCGGACTTTTATAGGTCGACATATAGTCCTTGGTACCTTGCAAGTACCTCATGACCTTTTCACGGCTTTCAATGATTCAAACTGGATTGCTCAAGTATCTCCTAAAGCATTAACAGCAAATGCAATATCGAGGCAGTACAAACTTGAGCATACATCGGGGCTTCCAACGACGGAAGCATATGGGACCTTTTTCCATTCCCGACCCATTGAGGTTTGGCCAGTCGATTGCACTTAGGCAATGAGGTTGGCACGGAGTAGAAGGGGAAACATTCAACATGCATGTAACATAATATTACCATGCGGTCACAAATAACGATTCACTACGTACAACGAACATGCTGTCGTGATTTCTTATTTATCATGATCACGCACAAGGTCGCAGTCACAATAAAGAAATATAAGTATACAATGTACATGATCTCATGTCACCAAAATTCTAATCTAGATAGAGATACTCGAAGTATAATTTGACATAAGTTTAGAACAAATAGTACCTTTATTAATAACAAATTACACTAATAACAACATAACGATATGGTATAATTATTTTTAGTGCAAACATTCATATGAATTCAATTAAAATTCTAAAAGAATTTAAATTATTTAATTTCTACAATGTTTTGCATAATTATGCTCACAATAGGCAAGATCATAATTATGAAAAATAATATCATAGTTGCTGGTACATATCAATATACAATTGCATAATCCACAAAATACATCAATTTAACCAAAAAAAAATATTTGGGCCCAGAAACCGAGAGTACAGCAACTAAATCCTGGATTTCATCTCCCTTGCCCGGTTTCTGAACTCCTCATTTCTCCACCATTTTCGATGATATGATTTAAGATTTAAATTTACGAAATATCACCCAGAATGTGTAGATCGAAGGAAAAACAACGAGGGTTTCGGCCATGTCCACGGTAAGGTTTCAGACACCTTCTTTTTTTTTTCTTTTTCTTTTTTTTTTTTAGCAATTTGACAAAAATAGGGGCATAAATATGAACAATATAATCCCAAACCTTTTGATTCCAGAACATATCCAAAATAGAGACTCATATGTGAGATTAACAAAACCCTAAAGTAGAAGAATTTCACATAAAACAAATGAAATCTCAATCAACACAAGTGTGGTTCATATAGATGAACAACCATAATTAAGATTATACGATTTGGCTTTGATACCAATTGATAGAAAAATCTTATGTAGATACGCAATATAGCATGTTCATACGCACATATACGAAATTGAGACTCAAGCCATGTTACATGGCACACCAAAGTAGGATCCATAGTTTCTCTGAAAGTATTCTTTGTTGAGCGAGAGAGAGAGGAGATGGCTTGCTCTCTATACGTATGCCAGGCGAAAACCCTAATCTCTCTTGGATGTGGGGAAGTCGGAGGCTCATCATCAGGATGAGGTAGGGACCTCTCGTAAATGGAATTGCTCATGGATAGTCCAACCCATCATAGACTATCAATACGTCAGTTACGTATTAATGACTATCAATACGTCAGTTACGTATTAATTGGTCAAGTGCTTTATCAGTTACATAATATAATAATATTACATAATTGATATTATTTAATAATCCAATAAACAAATCTTAATAATTGATTAATACTAATCCACAAAATTAAAATACAACATCTGTTTCCAGCCACCATGCCTTAACTTCTTACTCTTGTTATGAATCTCATGCTGATCCTTTTGTTGGGGCTTATGATCCCGCCATGACTGGGCTAGTCATTTCTTACTCTATCTCGATCGTTTTTTATGGTCCTTTTCACCCCCAAATCACAATCTCTTACAATAAGTTAGGGTACAATGAGCCAAAATTTGAAGAATATGATCCAACACCTTATGGCGGTGGGTATGATATTGACCAAACCTATGACAAACCCCTTCCCCATCTAATGAAATATGCTACCCCCAACATGAAGAAGAGACTTTTGAAGAAGAGCAAGGCCTTTGGGGTCTAGCTAGAGTGGAGAAACGAAAGGGAATTACTATGATGATTACTACCCTTGGGTCATCCTGAGGGTAATTATAACGCCCCTACGCCTTAACTATAGCAAGTGAAGGGATGCCACACAATGCTGAGACCTGTAAACTTGCCTTTGGAAAATAATTAAGAACAACTCAAGCAAAAAGTAAAAAATAACATAATCATACTTCAAAAGTCTGAATTACTTAAAATTGAGAACTACAAAATATATAACCAAGTAAAACTACCACCATAATAGTATTTAAAAAGTCATGTACATATGCTTGAGTCTCAAAAAAAAGAAAAAAAAAAACTTGTATCAATACAAGTTTCACTATAACAAAATAAATAAATTACACAACCACTTCTATTACAAAAAGAATAAGGTCCTACAAAGGGGGCTCCTAGCCTTAAAGACTGCGAGATATCCTTGAGAACTTTTTCAGCACCTACATGGATTAAACACCCATTTTAAGCTTATAGCTTAGTAAGGAAAATACATAAAAACAAACCACTTATAACTATTCTCAAATATAGTAAACAAGCATGCAATATATATATATATATATATATATATATATATATATACTCTTATATATATATATATATATATATATATATATATATATATATATATACTATTCTATTCATCTCTCTCTTGTAGAAGTACATATCATACAGTTCGGAACAGAAGGAACCAAAGGGTACACTATAGTATGTAGTATAAGAAATATCATGATGCATGGGCATTAAGAATGAATAAGCAGTACACGGTATGGTAGGTACGTGGGTACAATACGATGCTGGGGAGTGCCAAGCATTAAACGAGAGTGTCATAGCACTGAACAGGAGTATCATAGCACTAATTGGGACTACCGAAGCACTAATTAAGTGTCGTGGCTGTAGTCCTATTTGATTCTTATCAGATCTTAGCGAAGCATACAATTATATGTGATTCAGAACATTTTACAGAGGTTTAACCTCATTCATATTATTTTCCAAGTCAATTCTTATGACCGTAATTTCTTCATACATATTAACATGTTCAAATCATAACTATCATGCATTAACAATGCATTTTTGCTAAAGAGGTCAAATTATGAGAAATGTTCTTCCCACCCAGAAATAGATTTTTTACCTTCATTTGCACGATTTTCTAGGAACAAAAGAGACATATTTTACCCAAAATTCTTTATGAAAGTAGTAATTCTATGAGTCTATTTTCAGTTAAAATTGGAATCATCTCATTTGGATCATTATAATTTAACTTATGGCCAAAATACAGAACCTACCCATATTAAGAAATAAAAACCCGTATCTTCACTTTAGTATAAAAACAGAGGACTTAGGGTCAGAATTTCTTCTTAGTGCCCTCTAGATTTTTGTAGGTCTACCTCTTAAGGTTCTTCCCCAACTAGAATCATCCAATTTGGAGGTCATGAGGCCAAGTTATGGCCAATACAAGAAAATAGGTTCTCGGGAAATTTTGACAACACTTCCCCTTTAATTCTATCATATCCATTTTACACAAAATGGTCCTTAACTTAAATAACCTCCCAACATAATTTTTTAATACTTTCTTCATGAAAGTTGTTCTCCTAGAAGTCTAGATTACACAAAAATTTGAAATCCGCTCAATTTGGAGGTCTAATGGCCCAAGTGTAGCTGCAGACAAGAAACAAGGAGTTGGAAAAAAAAAGGACAACACCTTTGACTCATACGAACCCTAACTCATTTTTTCACACCAAACTCCTTCATTGAGGATTCAAAACAAAAGCACAACACAAAAAAACACAAAAATAGAAGAAGGAAATCCCAAACCTTAACCAAACTTCAAACTCTAAATCAAAATATACCCATAGATGGAGGAAGTTAGGATTTTCCTAACCTTAAAGCTTCAAAGCTTTCCTTTTTAGCTTTTATCTTCCTTTTTCTTTTCTTCTTCTTTCTTCTTCCTTTCTTCTCATTTTTTCACACCAAACTCCTTCATTGAGGATCCAAAACAAAAGCACAACACAAATAAACATAAAATAGAAGAAGAAAATCCTAAACCTTGGCAAACTTCAAACCTGAAATCAAAATATACCCGTAGATGGAGGAAGTTGGATTTTCCTAACCTTAAAGCTTCAAAGTTTTCCTTTTTAGCTTTTCTCTTCTTTTTCTTCCTTCTTCCTTTTCTTCCTTCTTCCTTTTTTCTCCCTTTCTTCTCGCTTCTCTTCTTCCAAACTGTGCCCTAGCTCTCCCTTAAGTCAAAATGAGAACCCCTTGTTCTATGAGACAAAATGTGGTCTTATCTCTTTTTGTTGTAAGGCCATGTTTGCAAAAATCTCATTTTTGGCTTAAGTTTTTCCCTTTTGTTATTTAGTCCTCAAATTCATTCTATTTGCAAATCACTTATGATTATTCCATAATAGCATATAATCTTCTTACATAATGCCTTTTGAGTCATTATTTTGTAATTGACCATTATACCCTTGACTCTTGGATAAATTCCGGGTTTATCAATTTTCACTCTTAGCACTTAAATTTCGAAAAAATACAAGTTTTGCTTTTATTATAACTCTAAACTGTAATAAACTATTATGGTATAATTTAGGGTGCATGTTACAGTAATGGTGGAAGTGGACATACACATGTCTTATTCTTTGAGATAGCCAGTGGCATAGTCTCTCATAACCACCTGCTTGTTGCTAATGCTAACCCCCCACTTGCCATATCAAAATTTCAATTTTGGCAGAGAGATGGAGGGGGGCATATAGAGTACTAGAGACGTGGGGTTTGGGACTGTGACTTGGGCAGTCAGTAGCCATATACAAGATGCTAATGACTTAGAAAATTCTAAATATTTGATTATTTATTATAGCTACCCTCACTTAGTCTTTGTCTTGATATTGGTGTATTGATCATAGCATTTGTCACTGATTTTGTTCTTTATCATATTTTAGTCATATGTCAATCATATGGCATTGAATAAGGATAGAAAAAGAGTATTTTGAGACATAAAAGAAGCACACAATCATATACCTGAACAATAATGAGCAGATTGAAGCTTATGATAATTCATATGGGTGTGCCTATGGCTTTGTTATTAATAATTTATGAAGAGTGATTATTTGAGCACAGAAGTTAGGGGTACAAAGAAAAAAAGATAATGTATTTTAATTATAGGAATGGGCACGATTTAGAAAGTGACAAAAAGAGTGAATGAATTACTCAATTACATAATGTATTTTTGACATCTATTCACTTTGCATTGATGATAGGTCTCGTTTAGTCTCATAGATGTTTTTCTTTTTTATGCCTATTTCTTTTATTCTTTTCAATTTTGCTTTGTTTTTCATCCCATGTACACTACTCTTTGCATTGGCCTTTGTTTTTTTTTTAATCCAATAAAATCTTTGCTTAAGCAAAGGAAAATTTGATGTTAGAATTTCTATAACTTTTAAATTTTTTTCAAAATGTCCAAGCTAAAATTTTTTATTATGTCACAGCTTTTATGATTTCACACCAAAGTGATTGAAGTCTCTGTTGCTCCTAGCCTCTCTTTTATAGTTCGTTATCTTTTGAGTTAACTAGAGTGGTTTCCTTGGTGGTGATGAAGAGTAAGTCTTTCTGATAAAAAAAATGAAGAGGTTAGTCTTCCTTGTCATGCCCCTTCTCATTATGTTTTGATGATGCTTTTTTTTTTTTTCAACCGGACTGGGCTGGAGCGTATTGGGGTAGTTGGGCCGGACCTGGACTGGCGGGCTGGTCTGCAGGCTCTTGGATCGTCGGGCCTGAGGTAGGATGTACTATCTTGTCTGAGCCCGTGGCGTTCTCCTCTGCAAAAACAAGAAGAAGAAGGGGTCGGTGAGGGCTTAGCGGGTGCCGTCCGATCCTAAGTCGAGATTCTTTACGAGAGAAAAGCCCCATTTAGAGGGCAAATGTGTTGCGTATTTTTGCGTACCTTTCACTGATGGGGTGGCTTGGTATTTATAGTATTTGTTTTTCCAGTTAGATGGTGATTAGGATTCTTTCCCATTTGACGGGATATTTCTTGCTATTATCGGGTATCGGTTGATCTGAAAGAAGCGATTTATTTAAATTATCCCCTTCTTTCTCGTTGATGGGATCGGAAGCGATCCAGCGAGGATGTTTGTTATCGTGAATTATCTTATTTAACTATTAGTGAGATTTAGTTGGATTTGCAGGATAATATATTATTGGGGATTATTCTATTTCCCTTATCTATGGGATTTGGCTTGGTTTACAGAACATGGGCTTTCTTGACCACCCATGTCGACCTTTGGATCGAGTGGATTGGGCACCGTTTTGGGATGGCGTCGGCGCAGATGCCCCGATGGGCATGCACTAGCCAGTTGGGCCTTCATCATGGGCTGGCGTCTAAAGGCCTGAATGCTTCAACGGGCATGCCTCTCATTTGGGGTTTAGCGAGTGGGCCTGCGAGCCCATTTTTCAAACCCTATCAATTGCCCCCCAGCCCTTGTGTACGACGTGCGTGGGCAAGGGTTGTAACGTTTCTCGTATCGGATCACGATTTCACGTCAATGCGCTGCGGGTGGGTTAGTTGAAGCGATCATCGTCATACGTCTTGCGATAATGATGACTCTTTGGTTTTCGCGCTCATCTTTCCCACTTCTTTCAATTTCTTTCTGTTTCTTTCGTAGACCTCCTCTGTCTTGTGTGCTCCTGATCTTGAAACCTCTTCTTTGCTTTTAACTTTTCTTGGCGTTTTTCTTGAGATAGTTTCTTTTGTTTTATTCCTGGGACCGTCGTGTCCTTATCCCTTTGGTCTTTTTTCGACTAATACGACGAGGCGCTAGGATTGGGTTGGCCAAGTTTTGTTTTCATTATTTGCTTTTTCATCGTAGGTCAGAGATTAGAAACTCAACTGCTTCTCTACATTATTGGAGGTGACTCTTGTTGTTGTTGCGGGAGGATTGGCGGCGCCTCCGGTAGTTTGGCCGGGGTTGAACTTCGAGATGCCCCAGGGGCGCCCCCTTTTCCCTTAGACAAGGGTAAGGAGAAAGTAGACTTGATTAAATATCTTGGAGGGTCAGAATACCTGAAATCTTCCGTTCAGCATGCTTTAACTGTGGGGCCTAGCAGGTCGGTCCCTCATACGGGGCCACCTTTTCTAGACGTTATCGACCTCCTTTTGGCGTTCGAGTGTGGTCCTGACGTTTTGACCTCTTATGTGGTTTCCGTGCCTAAGATGGTGTGCTTCTTTGAAGTGGCCTTCGATAATGGTCTTCGCTTTCCCTACGCATCCTTCGTGAAAGGGTTTGCGGCATTTCAATGTCTGTCCTTCGGCTCTGCCGCCCGATGGTTGGGGTATTTTGATTTGGCCTATTGGTTTCTTTAGGGACAAGCAGCAAGGAACTGGTTTTGGACCCGATATAGCTTTGTTCCTTTATCTTGTGTGAGAAAAACCTCGAGGGGCTTCTCACATTCTCGGCGGCTACGGCTCTACGGTGATTCAGATCTTCCTCTTACGGGCTTTGGAATGGACGCTATTTCTTTGTTAGCGGTCGCAATTGGGAATATGACCCTCTTGACAAGGACGACAGCCTGGGCGTTCCGGTTGCATGGACCACCCCCGAGAATCTTCGTAAGTGTTCGCTTTGTTTTTGGTATAACCTTTATAGGGTTATTTGGTATTTCTAATTCTGCATTGTTTACATACTTCTTAGGCGCTCGAATCGATCTCAGCGTCGAAGATAACGTCATAGCGCTGGCGTTGGCTGAGTGTCCTCCTCGCCCTATGCGGGAGGCGGTGGGTCGGACATTCACGGCCCTTCGAGGCTCGGGTTGGCCCGCTTTCTTTGAGGCCTTCACCTCCTTCCACCGTGAAGTTTCCTCCCGTTAGGCCCCTCATTTGCTTCTAAACCCACTAGGGAGAACTGCTGGCTAAATTGGAGACGTTGTCTCGGAAGCCCCGGAGCGTGAAACTAAAAACCCTGGACTCCGTTGAGAAAGATCGATCGGCTTTGGTCAAAGTTCCTAAATTGGGGCGTCGCCGTCTTCTCAGATCTACTCATGTGAACGGAGGCGGGCGTGGTCGCCTCGGTAGAGCTCTTACGATCTTGAGTTCGCGGCCACGTGCAGTGCAACTGCGATAAGGTCCTTGGGTGGAGCCGTTGAAGCGACCGTTAGCGGATCATGCCATTGCATGCGAATCATGACGAAGAGTGTTAAGGTCCTGTCTCCCGAGGCGCGGAAGGTTGAGGGAGGAAGATCCAAATCAAATGCGAGAGATGGGGACTCTTTGCTTCTCAATATAGAGACTCGCGCGGCGATCTCGTCCATTCTTAAGGATTACGATCTCGAGGTCGGTGCGGCTGCTTGTTGATGAGGCTTTGGCCCTATCTTTCGGTCGCCTCGTAAGTTCAGTACCTTGTCGGTCATGCGATTCCATTTGAAGGTTGAGTGTTGAGCTTGCGTTGGATGTTGATTCTATGTTAGCAGGTGTGCGGGTGGCTACTCATTTGAGGTTTGGCCAAAAGGCCAACTAAGCGAAAAGTCATGCCCAGCGGCCCGGGCTTACTAGGCGAGGGTGGCTTCCCTCTCATCTGAGCGGGGCGGAGGCTCACGAGGGGTCGGGTGCGTGTAATGGGGGAGGCGGTGAAGCTCCAGATAATAATGCGAAGCTCACCCACATCGGCCACGTGCTCGGGCGGGGTGGAAGATGAGGGCCGGAAACAACTTGGGGCGATGAGAGGCAAACCCCGGGGTTGGAATGAGTTGTGGAGACACACCTGAAAATGACTTCTTGGGTGAGGATGGGAGGCTGCGATGCCGCGATATGGCGGATGTGGTTAGGGATGAGCTTCTCACATCGAGCGAGGCGCCAGTCTAGGAGAACTACGTGCGATCAAAGGCCGACGCTGCGTGATAAGGCCAGGAGCCCCTGCCGGGCGGGGCTCGTCGCAAGGCCTCTGGTACGCCAGGCTCGTAGGGCGCTGGGGCCGGGTGCCGCGAGTGCGTGGGACCTCTATCGACAAGTAACTACGGTTGCTCGACGGGATGAGGTTATAGGAAGATTGAGTAGGCTTGTGCACCGATGGGTTTCTAAGTGGCTTGCCTTTCGGAAGAGGGTGGTAGTGCCTATTCGGGTTTGGATTTCAACTTTGACCTTCAGCGAGCAAGGAGGATGAAAGGATCCTCTGCGCTGATTATTACGGGAGAGCCCAGGGCACCCGTAGTCCCTCTCCTTCTTCACCCTCTGTTCCTCCTTTTGACTCTTGATCGCCGGCGTGTGTCGATGCTGATTTTTGTTTTGCTTATTTTTTGCTGGGCCTGGGACCCTGAACATATGTAGTCTTTTCCTTAATAATCGATCTTTTTACTACTTTTGTCTCTACTTTTGCCATTCACATTGTTCTATAGTTAGCCAGTGATTTCTTAGGCACGCATCGTCGATCGAGCGGCTCATGGGATGTTGAGTTGAGCCGGTTGAGCTCTTGAAGCGGGCGCCCGAGGCTTCATGGGGCGCTCTTTGCCCAGGGCGATCGGGACTTTTAGTGCATGGTGCAGTAGTGTGGTCGGGTCGTCGAGTGTTCTTTGGGCTCTGGCGTTGGAGCCTTGCGGGCTAAATAACTTTGAGTTGATCGACTCTTAGGTTGCATGGCTTTGTGTGGAGTAGTCGAGCTCGTCCGTGAAATCACGGGACTCGAGCCATTGTGACCTTGTTGGCCATATAGCGGCGATCCCGAATCTTAGAGGCTGTGGCACGTGCGAGTAGTCGGGCTCGTCAAAGTGAGCTCTTGGGCTCGGGCTCTACGGCCTTGTTGGCGATATCTTTGGCGTCGACTCTTGAGCTGCGTGGCTTGTACGGAGAAGTCGAGCTCGTTAAAGTGAGCCACTCGGCTCCGGCGAGCCTTGTTGGCGACTCTCTTTGGTGATCGACTCTGAAGCGTGGCTGTCGCGAGAGTAGTCGAGCTCGTCAAAGTGAGCTACTAGGCTCCTGGCGGCGGGCCTTGTTGGCGATCGGCTGGCGATCGACTCTAAGGCTGCGTGGCACGTGTGAAGTGGTCGAGCTCGTCAGAAGTGTTTACTAGGCTCGGTCTTGGGGCCTTGTTGGCGATCCGGCTGGCGATCGACTCCTAGAGGTACGCGTGGCTGTGGCGTGAGTCGAGCTCGTCCTGCGGTGAGCTACTAGGCTCCGGGCGCGGAGGCCTTGTTGGCGATCCGGCCCTAGCGCTGATCGACTCTGGGATGCGTGGCACGGTGCGGTGGTCGAGGCTCGTCGAGTGAAGCTCTTGGAGCTCCGGCGACGAGGCCTTGTTGGCGATCGGCTGAGCGTCGACCCTAGGCTGCGTGGCTGTGCGAGTGGTCGGGCTCGTCAAAGTGAGCCTGCTTTTTCCCCGGGCTCGGTCTTCCGAGCCTTGTTAGTGATACTCTTTGAATCGACTCTAGAACGCATGGCACGTCTTGAGTGGTCAGGTTAGTCGAAGTGAGCCCCTCTTGCGGGCTCAGGGGCGGCGAGGGCCTTGTTAGCGATCCACTGCACGGTGATGCGACTCCTAGGCTCGTGGCACAGTGTAGAGTAGTCGAGGCTCGTCAAAGTGAGCCCACTTGGGCTCCGGGCGGCGGGCCTTGTTGGCGATATAGCTGAGGCCCGATCGACTCCCAGCACACGTGGCACGTGCCGGAAGTAGTCGAGCTCGTCAAAGTGAGTTGTTGCATGCAGCCATTCGACTTCTGATTTTCTTGGAAAGGTGCGAGCGTCTTTAATGCTGATTTATGGAGAATTTGAAGCGTTTGTGCGAATTTCCGAGTGCTTTGGCCTTCTTATAAATGGCGGTTTCATTGCTATGGAGTTTATACTTTGGATATTCTGCCTCTTCTGGTGCGTGATTGAGATCTGCTCGAGATGAAGCGTCGAAGCTTGATCATCTTCGTCGGGGATCCCCCTGAAGATTCTAGTTCAGTTTTGTTGGACTTCGCGGCGGGGTTGTGTTTTCCTAGTCTTACCTTTATGCAAGTCATCATTCCCTAGCTTAGAGTGCTAGGGAATGGCAATCGAAAGAAGCACGATTACATATCTTGTGCCGCTTTCTCTATTTTCTATTCTTCTTTCTCTTCCTCTCCTTTCTTTTTTTTCTCCTTCTCCTCCATTCTCTCTTCCTTCCTTTCTTCCCTTTTCTTCTTTCCTTTCGCACAAACTCTTTCCATCCCTTTTTCTTCTTCTCCTCTTTTCCACTTATTTTCATCTCGTTTTCCTTTCCTCTTTTCTTCCTGAAATTTTTTTTTTTTTTTTTAGGGGAAGCGCGTACTATGTATCTCAGATGTAAGGGATGACACTTATGATTATGGTGAATGTAATCGATTGAATAAGAGAGACTTTTTCTTTACCCCCTTGACTATGAACTTTCTCGCATTACATTTGCATGTAATTTTTATGAATAAAAAAAAAGACATTATATGTACGAAATTTGTTTGAGGCGTCTAACCCAAAAATAACCGATGCTTCGAATCGTCGTAAAATTGATAAATCTTCATTTAAGATTACAATGAGATCTGCGATAAAACGTTTAAGGTGTTCCGCATTCAAGCATGATGTAAATTTTCCTCTTTGGCCAAAAGACTTTCGTAATTGCCCGGTCGATGATCACGAGGATATGATGTAGGGGCCCTCCCAGTTGGGGCCTAGTTTTCCATGCGCTGGATTCTTCCTTGATGGCGGGAGCTTCTTTAAGACTAGGTCACCTGGCCTGTAGCTCCTAGGTTTGACCTTTTGGTTGTAATACCTCACCGTCTTCCTCTAGTAATCCTTCGTGCGCCTTAGAACCTGCTCACGTTTTTCATCTAGGAGGTCCAAATTTAGACGGAGAGCCTCGTCATTGTGTTCCACTGTCGCTAACTCGATCCTTGGGGATTTTAATCCGACCTCGACAGGGGCTATTGCTTCAATGCCAAAGGCTAGGGCGAATGGGGTTTCCCGGGTTGCTGAGTTATGCGTAGTCCTATAGGCCCATAGCACTTGGGATACCAAACCTACATATGATGGCTCGCCACACAAAATTAAACATCTTACGTTACGTAATTGTGGCCCGAGGTTCGACCTAAAGCCTGGTAGTGAAGTAATCACTGCGACAATGATGAATTTACATTGGCCCTTCGAGGGGCAAGGTCGGTGATGTCCAAACTCCCCTTTGTTGGAAAGACGGGAAGCGCAGGTGATGTCAAGGGCTCGATGGGAGCGTGAGATCTTGGCGTGCTCTTGGCGAGATCTTGCATTTCACGACTAGGTGGAGTCGTCTCTAAGTATTGTGGACGATGGTATCCTTGTCTTAAGACCTTCCCTGCTAATGCCCGAGCTCCGATATGATTTCCACATATACCTTCGTGTACTTCCCTTAGCACGTATTCAGTATCTTTTCCCGCGATGCACTTAAGGATGGGTGTGAAGAAACCTCGCTTGTACAAGCTTCCCTTATGATTAGTGAACTGACCTCGTCACGATTTTTAAATTTGCTTCTTTCGGTCGTCGGGTAGGCGTCAGATCTATTATGTAATCCCCGAATGGGGTCCATCCAACTCGGCTCGGATCTGATTTGGGCAACTTCCACGTCCGCGAGGATCTATAGAAGGCTACGTAAAAGGTATGGCGGTATTGACCTGTGAGGTCTTCTGTGAGGGCATGCGCTAGTTTTGCCCGAGCATCATTTTCGGGGAGTTCTACGCTGCAGGGATATGTTTGACACGGACCCGGTACGAACTTTTCAATAGATCTCGTACCTTTTTGAGGTATAGGATCATTCTTCCGCTTTGGGCCTCGTAGGTATCTTCTATTTGTCTTACTACCAGCTGAGAGTCGCTGCAGACCTCAAGCTGGTCAATTTCTAATGAATGGGCGAGGTTGAGCCCTGCTATGAAGGCCTCATATTTGGCCTCGTTGTTGGAGGCTTGGAATCAGAATATGAGCGCATGCACCGTGTCCCCATTCCTTCACGGGGGAGGTCGGGATTAAGCGGCTCCGCTTCCTTGTGCGTTGTGGCCGGAGTCTGAGAGGTTTCCGGATGGGTAGGTCGGGTCGATTGCTTGGATGTTCTTGGTAGGCTCTGTTGAGGTGAATTCCCATGTGAAATCTTTGCTAAGACTGCCCTTTTATTTCGGTCTTCGACTTATATCGATGTCGAACTCGCTCGGCTCTATGGCCGGGTTCATGGCCATTTTCCTAAGGTCTCTGCAGTTTGTGTAGCACTTGCCGTCGGATATTCTATTGGAACTTCTATGGTATGAGCCTGAAAGTAAGGCGAAGCTTCCGAGCTGCGGTTACTAGTGCCAAGATTAATTTCTCCATCCTCGGGTACCTCTCTTCCGCTCCTCTCAGGGCACGATTGCAATAGTAAATCGGGTGTTGCACTCGGTCTTTATCTCTGACGAGGACAGCGTTGGTCGAGAAGTCTGATACCGCTAAGTATAGAGTGAGGAGCTCCCCCTCGATTTGGCTTACGGAGTGGGGGGGGTGGGGAACTCAGAGTATGCTTTCAATGAGAATGTAGCCGCGCCATTATCCCGTTGAAGGCCTTCTTCAGAACTTGGAAGAAAGGCTGACATTTATCGCTAGCCCTAGATACGAATCGGCTTAAAGCGACCCGATCCTTCTACGTCGGGCGTTGGACCTCCCTTTATGCACGAGGGGTGACGACATGTCGAGCCGCATTGCTATTTTGTGCGAGATTTGCCTCAATTCCTCAGTGGTTGACTATGAAACCTAGGAATTTTCCGGCTGACACTCCGAAGGCACACTAGGCTGGATTCAGTTTCATGTTGTACTTCCTCAGGATCTGGAACACCTCGGACAGATGAGCTATGTGGAGCTCGGCAGTGGTGGATTTTACTAGCATGTCATCTATGTACACCTCCATGGTTGTTCCTATCTGCTTCTGGAACATCCTGTTTACCAGCCTCTGGTAGGTAGCTCCTGCGTTCTTGAGTCCAAAAGGCATCACACGATATGATAAGGTTCATAACCTGTGTGACGAGGTCTTTTTTTGGTCATCCCGGGTCCATGCTGATATGATTGTAGCGGAGAAGGCATCCATAAAGCGAGAGTTCGTAATTGCTTGATGGCATCGATGAGGTCGATTCGCGGCGGAGAGCGTCCTTTGGAGTGCGCTCTGTTGATGTCAGTGAAGTCGATGCAGAGTCGCCACTTGCCGTTTGCTTTTTTGACGAGTACGACGTTGGCTAGCCATTCAGGATATTCTACCTCTCTGATCGCTCCTGCTTGGAGGAGTTTGCCGACCTCCTCATTGATCGCTTTTTGCCTGTCAGGTGCGAAGCTCCTCCTCTTTTGTTTTACTGGTTTGAAAGATGGATTGACGTTCAGCCTATGGGTAATTACCATAGGGTCAATTCCTCCCATGCCTGCCTGCTTCCATGCGAAGACATCTTTGTTCTGTCTCAAAAATTGGGTGAGAGGGTCTTTGAGATCTTCCGCTAGGCGGGGATGCAGATGTGAGCGAGGTGTTCGAGGTCGTCATCATTTGTCTGAGGCTCGACTCTTAGAGGGCGGTCGGTGAATATTTCATGTTACATTTAGGCTCATCCGGGGGATATGTTATCGACCGTTTTGCTTCATGGATCTTTACGGTAATTTCACACGGCCCTTTCGTTGATCTCCTCGAACCATTCCTATTAAAACTACGGTAGGAAACTTGATCATCATGTGGTAAGCGGAGGGGATGGCTTTTATTGCATTAAGAGAGATGCGCTAGCAACATATTATAAGCGGTCGTCTACAGCGAGGATCTTGCGTCGTCGTTGCACTTGCACGGCATGGGGATCTCCCGAGGTGAGTACTAGTTGTATTGAGCCGAGATATGCCTTTTCTTCGGAGAATCCTCGCCGAGATGATCGTGGCAGAGTTCCATTCTACTCCCTTCCAATGCCCACATCTTATGAAAGTAGAGGCGAAGATGATGTCGGTGAACCAGATTTGTAAACCAGGCCGGATGGACCGTTTGTTGGCTGGCCCCCTTTCCGAATTACCAAGGGGTCGTCATGGGGGTGCTGGCATCCCTCCAGGTCTGAGTCAGAAAGTTATGGATGTGTCGAGCCGAGGTAGTTTGGACACCCCGCTTACATGCTTGGCTATCTCTCTTGACCCTAATCTTTATATAGAATGGAGCTATCTGCATTTGAAATTTGGATTCCCACTACACAAATCACTCATTCATCATTGGTTTCTCCTAAGGGTTGTTGATCTTTGAGTTATTTATCTGTCGAGGCGGTGGTGGTGGCACAGCTAAGCGAGCTTGGTATGAGCTTTGGTCTGGGTGATTTTCAAGGCTATAGTGTCGGAGATACCGCCCATTATTAAATACTACATTTCTTCTTTAAAATTTGTATCTGATCATCCGTCTGGTGCCCCCGTATTCAATGGAACTTCGCAATGCTCTGGTGTTGTCTCTTGTGGCGAGTCGACACTTCATTGGGTTGGCCACCTGCTCAAAGAAGCGTTCGTTTAAATTGCCCGCGCGAGGACGCAAATCACGGGGCCTTTAAGGGGGTGGCCGGCGGCGAATAACGTGTCGTCTTTTCGGTGCGGTGGGCCGGGCGATCTGCCGGGTTACGCCTTTTTGGGACGTTCTCCATCTTTCTTTGGAGACCTTCCCCGATCGCTTTGTCTTTGAACTCCCGATCCTCGTCGCTTATCTGTCCACTTTTTTTTCTTTATGGAATTTACGGAAGAAGCTCGCTTTTTCTTGGATATGAGGTTTCTTCGTTAATGTATTTTTACGCTTTGCGAGCACACCGGCCATGCTGCTTAGGGATTTTGGAGATGGAAAACATGAGTCTTTTCGGCCGGATCACCCATCCGGCAATGAATGCGATGATCGCGAACTTCCTCGTCGGGTATATCTACCTTGAGAGACTTCGGCATTAATCTGCGGACGCATAAGACCCTCGGGCTTTCTGCGAGCTGCGCTTGATGGTCGGCCGGATGATAGCTTGGCTTTCTATGCGTCACGGCCCCAGTAGGTGAGGGGCAGTCGCGATGGATGGGCTCTGCGAACGAGGAGATTGATGACGGTGGAAGCCTATTAAACCAGGCCAAGGCTGGGCCTTTTAATGTGATAGCGAAAGCTATGCATCGCACCGGATCTTGATACCCATGCAGCTCCATTTGGTTTTTGTAAGTGTTGAGATGATCGACCGGATCCCTGACACCATCGAATGCTTCCACTTGTGGCATCCTAAATTTTGCTGGAAGAGGGAAGTGAAGCACCTCGGCTGTGAAGGGTGACTCAATTTGTTGTACCAAGGTGTCTATAGTGTTAGGAGCGCGTCCTCTCACCACTTCCTTCACCGCGAAATTTGAGCTCTTCTTTGGAGGCTCTTGAACCTCTGCTCCCATGATTGCTCTCCTGCTCCTTGCTGAGGGTGGCGTAGTTCTTCGTTCCCGACATGCCCTCCGAGTGTTGCTTCGTTGCCCTCCTCTCCAGGGGCCAATTGTGGTCCTTGGCTCGGCTAGACTCTTATACGTTTCGACACCTCGGGAATGTCGGGATTAATGAGCATTTACCCTTCATGAGGAGGAAAGTTGTGACCTTCTTGTGTTTGTCGCGCCTCCCGTGGGCGTTGTATCTGCGCAGTGAGTTGGCTCTAAGCTCTCTATCGTACGTTGGTTGGTGGCGAGTGCACACCTCCACCTCGTTCGTGTTGGCGCGTGGCTTCCTAATGTCTTGGGAGGTCGGTGTCGCGTTACTGGTTGGTCACGCATCCTTGGAGGATTGGCGTTGCTCTGCTTGTGTTCGGGTTGATACCATCGATGGCGAGAGATTAGTCTTTATTTGTAAAGAGGCTATCGTTCCCACGGGCGAAGCGGTGTTGATGCTTTTTCAAACCGGGCCAGGGATTTGGGCGTGTGGGGTCGTGGCGGGCGCGGGCTAACTGGCGGGCTGGTGCGTGAGCTCTTGGATCGTCGGGCTGAGTTCGGATTCTGCATTGTCAGCGTCTGCGAGCGCGGCGCTCTCTCTGCAACAAAGAAAAGAAGAAATTCGGGGGAGCGCCGCGGAGTGTGCTTCCGTCGCCCTAGTCGAGTTTCTTCCCGAGGAAAAAGAAGCATTTAGAGGAAAACGAATGTGTTGCGTATTTTTGCGTACCTTTCACTGATGGGGTGACTTGGTATTTATAGTATTTGTTTTTCCAGTTATATGGTGATTAGGATTCTTTCCCATTAGACGGGATATTTCTTACTATTATCGGTATCGGATTTGATATAGAAAGAGCAGTTTATTTAGAATTATCCTTCTTTCTCGTTGATGGGATCCGACTTGATCCGTAGGATGAGCTGTTATCTCGTGAATTATCTTATTTCCTTATTGGTGAGATTTAGTTGGATTTGCAAGATAATATATTATTGGGGATTATTCTATTTCCCTTATCTATGAGATTTGGCTTGATTTGCGAGAACATGGGCTTTTCTTGGGCTTCACCCACATGTCGGCCTTTGGATCGAGCGGATTGGGCGCTTGTTCACGGGTGGCGTCAAGGCACGAATGCTTGATGGGCATGCCTAAGCCAGTTTGGCCTTCATCTGGGGTGACCGAAAAGACCTAAATGCTTCAACGGGCATGTCTCTCCTTTGGGGTTTAGCGAGTGGGCCTGCGAGCCCATTTTTCAAACCCTATCATGTTTCATCTCCAAACATATTTAAATTGTATAATAAATTGGATATCTTGTGAACAAAATGTGTTAAATACGATCAGTAATGCTACCAATATACTATCAACATCACTGAACAAGTGAAACCTAAAACTTGTTATAATTTTAGGGATTGTCAAATTGATTCTTGTTATTGCTCTTGGAAAGATTGGTAAGAAATGATGAGATTGAACTTGGTCAAACATCCAACCAAAAGCTATTATTAAGATCTTAATGCATTTATGTTGGAAACTTAAATATAAAAAAAGAAAGATATTAAACTAAATGTCTTTTCTACTTCCTGATAGGTTGAAGCATCCAGAAAATGTGATTATGGATTTCAAGAGAAATTGAGTGATGCCACACAAAATCAGGAATTTGTGAGAGTTGTTCTCCTTCATTATGGTACTTTTTCTTATAAAATTAGATGTGACAATCGACTAAATGAAATCACAAAAGAGGGCATCTTCAAATAGAGAGATCAGTACCTATTAAGATGATAACCTGTGTTTTTCCTCATTTATTGAACTCAGAAAAGCTTCGCTAATGGAAGCTATGACAATAAAATTTTAATTTTAGGTTGAGTTTGTGACTAAGAAATATGAAGAGAAGTATAAGCAAGTTGCTGAGATAGTCTCTAAACTAGCAATTGAAGATGTCATATTTCGTGATCTTCAAGTAAAATTGCTTTCCTACATGAACCAATGGCCAAGTCATGATTCAATTGCATGTGCGCTCCTTAAATCCCAAAGTAATGTTACACTTAATGCTAATTTTTTTTTACTCAACAAAAAGACCAAAGCTAAACTGTCCGAATGACACAGAATTGTAAACATATGAGATTTGTTACAAGAGAGCACCAGTTTCCTATATTTCTTAAACTAGGTTTGGATAATTCGTTTTATATTGGTCTATCTTCTATCCCTCGCCTAAGTCAATGGTCTTTTGCCTTTGCATTGGTTTTAGAGGTTATTCTCTCTCATTTTCAATAGTATTAAAATACTAGTTGCATTACTAAAGAGGCCAATTCTGGCTTTTTTAAGCTTGGCTTGGATAGTTGTCTTCATCGTTTGAGAATTTTATAATGTAGTTTAGAATCTAGATGCCAATTGATCCTATTTGTCAAAAAAAAAAAAAAAAGAGGATGCCAACTAATCTTCGCTTGTCAATGAAAACATTAAACTTAGTCTTAGTAATAAATGTAATTTATTGAACTAACTTTATTTCTACGAACATGAACAGAAAGCCTCAAGTGGTGGCTTCGATGGGCTTAGTCCATTCTTTTCGTAGGAAGATCCTCGACGACATACTAACCGTGTATTTCCACTCATAAAATCTATGAAAATTTGTTAATATATATAAATGTAATTTTGGATTAATGGATAGATGACTTCTTTTTTCCTTATCAATATAACTTTGATATAGTTTTTTTCTTATATATTTGACTATCATATTATATGCAAATTTTCAATAACTATGAGATATTATATTAGGATTTATAATTAATAAAATTAATGTAAATATGATTTTAAATGTAAGAAAGATGATGACACTTATAAAGAGTGTTAAGATTCTAATACAAGAACAATAAAAAATCAGTAACACTCAAAAGTGTCATAATAAATATATAAGGTTGAAATATGATGACACTTCAAATGAGCGTCAATGTATCTAAAGATGTACAATGATAGTTTAGACCAAAACATTTTAGGGAAGCATCATTGATTAACTTTTTCCTTATAGTAGTTTCTATATGGGCGGAATAATAAATTTCACCTCAATCCATCAAGAGATGGCACATGTATGTTTTCTTATAATCCCCATATTTGATGAGAAATATAAGGAAGACAGTACCCACCCTATACCACAGCCAATTTGATAAGATATATTTTAGTTTTTCAATGTCGCTTACAGCCAATTTGATAAGATATGTGGGGTTCTGCTTTTCAATGTTCTGTCACGTGGAGGGTATGGATAAGGGGATGGCCATGGTTTAGTTAACCAAATTGTGACACAGAAAAAATAGATGGTGGATTTTCCATTTATTATTTATATAAAAAGGCTTAACCATTAACCAAATTTTTAATTAATTATTTTTTTAGATTAATCATATATCGGTTTTTCCTTTTTACAATTTCATAATCAGTTCAAATTAAAATAATTCATGTAAATATAATAAAAAATACAAAGAAAAAAAAATGAATAAATGAGAGAAAAGTCACAGACTCACATAAGTAGCTAATTTGTTTATATGATTTTTAGGAAAGGAAAATCAAGATTGACACAAAAGTAAAGGAAACCTATTTTAGTATTTTTTTAGTTTGTTAACTGAAGTTGTAATTTTTGTATTTTGTAAATTAAAACTGGATTTGTATAAAACAAAAACAAAAATTGAATCAATCAACTAAATTTTTCGATTTGATTTCTTGATTGGTTCAATTTTTTTTGGTTGATTTCTTGATTGGTTCGATTGGTTTTGGTTTTTCGGCCCACCCCAGGTACAGAAAACTTGAATTTCATGACTTCTCTCACCTTTCCATACCATAAAAAATTGCTCAATTATTTAGATTATTTAGATTGAGAAGGATGGAATGATGCAATTATTTATGAATGGTATGTTGGATTTGCATACAAAGTCCCATGTAATTATCAATTAGTAGTGGACAATATTCCATTAAAATAACAATATTATATCAATGTGGAGAGGGGGGAGAAATAGGTCCATTAAGTTTCTAAAAGGAATAATTAGTACTTGAAATCCGTGCTTTAATTTCTTATTGACTCCATGAATTTCTTTTGTAGACGGTGACTATGGTTTCAGAACTTTGTATTGAATGACGAAGATGAAGGGTTTGACTACGTACTTTAATAAACAGGTGGGAACTTTTTATTGAATGACGAGTTGAAGGATTTTGGACTCCATTGAAGGATGAATAAGAAGTGCAGAGATCATCAAAACCAAATAAGATTAATTAATAAGAACAAAAATAACTTGGATGTCATGGAGGTTTTGAAGAATGATCATCCAGGGCATCAGGTGATCTCTCCTCACTCAGTGCGAATTCCATTTACTCGATGAGTTGGTGTCTTTGCTTTCTGGATTTGTCTATGAGATTGGAGGCAGCTCAGGAAACTATCCACGTACTGGTTCTGTCTGTCCCAGTCTCCAAACAGCCCTTTCATCTCCTTCGCCTTGTCCCTGTAAATCTTGCCTTCTTCCTCCAGAACCACCAATCTCAGGGACTGAGCCACTGAGTCTCTGGTAAACGATCCGTCTCTATCATTTCTGGGTATTAAATACACCGTCTTCTTCTCCTCTAAAAAGCTGGCGTTCAACCCTTGGTCTGCTAAGAAAGTTAAAAGAATCAGAGGTCTTGCCAAATGAAAAGCCTCCACGACGGAGCTCCACCCGGAGTGGCTGAAGAAGCCGCCGATGGAGTCGTGACTGAGTATCTTGAATTGAGGCGCCCAGATCGTATACACCATCCCGCGATCCTTGGTTCGCTGCTCGAACCCATCTGGGAGCCGGATAACCTCAGTGTCTGAGGAGCCGCGCCGCAATTTTAGCACCCAGAAGAAGGGTAGGCCGGACTGTTCCAACCCATAAGCGATTTCATTGACTTCAGTTTGATTGGGTTTGGCCTCGGCTCCCGGAATGCCACGTACACCACAGACCCTCCACCCTGTTTGTCCAGCCACCCTTTCATTTCAACCACGTCTCGTTTTCGTCATCGTCCTCATGATTATCTTGCAAGGCCGGGGGAAGCAGGCCCACCGGGATGACGGGTTTCCGGTGAATCTGCTCCAGGAGGCGTAACCACTCGTCTTCCAACTCGAAGCAGCTTCTCACGGCCAAAAGGTCACTGCCTTTCATTGCCGTAGAAAACCGGTATAAATCCGAAACGCCCGAATCATCACCTTCTACACTCTCAAATATCTTCTTAATCTCAAAGTACCGAAACGATACTCTTGAAGGGAACGGCACCCATTTGGGAGAAACTGTGAAATCCTCCGCCTCTGTACGATCGTCTTCCCCGCCGGAGTCGAGGAAACCCACGGTAGGCGCATTGAATATACAGAAGAAGGCGCAGGAAATGCCGAGTTTTGCTGCTATGGGACCTAACCAATAAGGAGCAAAATCGTGGAGCACCCAATCCGGAGCTGCAGCTTCCAGGAATCGAGCCAGTGGCTCTTGCAGCAAATCGTTGGCGATCTTGAGGAGCTGGACCTTGTTAATGGGGACATCGGTTGTGGCCTCTGCATTTTCCGGCAGGTCCGGCACATGAGGCATGGGGAGCTTAACGAAAGAGATGAAAGGGGTCAAACTTGAAGGCAGCTTTGGGAGGCGATCGATGTTTCTAGAAGTTGAGACAAAGGAAACACGATGACCACCTGAGCGATGAGCTTGGCCAGCTCCAAGTAAGGGGTATCATCAATGACCCAAAAGCTAGCCATGGAAACATCACGACATGCAAGGCTTATTAGTATCAGCCTCTCCTGATAACGAGCCTGAGAATCCGGCGCTACCCTCATAGAAGACCACCGTGAAACCAAGTCAAATATACTTAGAGGAGGCTAGAAGAAGTAAGAACAAACAAAACCAACTTAATTATTTTTAAATATTCAATTATTAGCTTCTGGAGTGACGTAATCTCTTGTTACGTGTGGGAACTGGGATCGACTCTACTTGTTTATTGATGACGAATGCCGACACGCCTATTAACGTCTCTTTTAACGTTAATTAATTTTATTTACGCATGCAATATGCCTCTTGAAATGAATTAAATAAACAAGTGAATCAAGATCGATCCTGATATCTTTAACCATACACATGGTTTCTTTCCATGGTTTTTCTTTCTGACTTTCTCCGCTATTTGCTTTCAAGATGCTATATAATATTCTATCATCTGCTACGAATTTCGTCCCCCCCATTGATTTACTTATTTTTAATTTCCACGGAAGTAATGGTGGTCGGATGCGAGAATCGGGCTGAGTAGCCGCACTGGAAAATCAAAAACAATTTTGTGATGAGTTTTACTTCACTTGGAAGATATTTGGAGTTGATCTAGACTGATGCCTATGAGAATATGCGTATACCAGAGCACAATTTAAAGCCTAACTAAGGTTTTTTAATATCTAAGCCTTAAATATAAATATAAACAAAAACATTAAAAAAAGGAGTTGTTTTTATTTCTTGGAGGAAGTGATCTGTTTTCTAAAAGTAATAATAATAATAATATTGTGGGACGTGATGGGTTGCAAGATAATGCACTTTTTAACAAAAGATGTACAGATGTCAACTGACAAAACCTATTCTCGATAAAAAGTTAGCAGGGATCTTCAATTTGTTTCTTCCTTTTCCACTTTTGTCATGAAATCCTATCGTTTTGGTTCTTGTCAAATCAAATAAAAGAAAAACTAGGGGCTTTTTAACCATAAATACCCACATTTCACCATCAAATTAGCATTTTTTTTCATATTAGCATTTTTTTTGTAGGATTGGTCAAATTTAACACGTTATGTAAACATGACACGAATTCAACATAATTTTTATGGATTTAGATTCAGTATAATCGTGTTACGATCAAATTCGTGTAGATCTGCATAATCCGTTTAATAAACGAGTTATATTCATGTCAATCTACATAACACAGATTTGACCCGTTCAATTATTATATTAATTAATATTTAACCTAGATTAACTCATTATATATATTATTTGTGTTTAATGTTAATGAATTAGTTATTATTTATATTATTTTAAATTACAAAATTAATAAATGAGTTACACGTGTCTAATCGTGTTACACGATTACTAATTGGTGTCATGTTTGAATATGATAATTCTGACTCATTTATTATTCGTGTCTTGTTCGGATTGACAAATATTGTAGAAAGCACATTCTTGACACGAGCTCAAACACGACCAGTTGACGTAGACACGAATTGCCTTTGTTGAAGATGATTGCTGACTTTTCCCTTTCAGCTCCAATCAATCATCTAAATAGTTCTTGTATTACAAATCTGGACTTAACTCTTTTCAAGTTTTTTCAAAATACCAATTTAATGATGGTTAAGTTGTCCAAATAGTTATTGTATTCTATTTTGGACTTAACTGCTTTAAGTTTGTTTAAATAAAGAAGCAACGATAGTTAAGTTTAAAAACTAAATAACTAATATGTTACAAAGCGTTCCTCCATTTTCAACTGAAACAAACCCAAAATACAACATTTAGAGAATTTTACACTTCAAGGAAAGTTCATACGAGATTTTGAAGAACTTAAATCAAAATAGGAAACAATGAAACTTAGGTTTTGCTTTTTGCACTTAGGGTTTCTCCTTGTGTTACCTTTTCCAATTCTCTAGTTTCGGTTTTAGGGCTTTTTCTCGAACCAATATCTACAATTTTATTAGAATAGTGGGTTAAAAGAAATAAATGCAAAAAAGAAAACGATGATGCGAT
Source organism: Tetrastigma voinierianum (assembly GCA_016808115.1). Taxonomy (NCBI): domain Eukaryota; kingdom Viridiplantae; phylum Streptophyta; class Magnoliopsida; order Vitales; family Vitaceae; genus Tetrastigma; species Tetrastigma voinierianum. Next base: position 76,506 of record JAEQBH010009597.1, on the reverse strand, counting down.
TTGGACAATTACATATAATTTGATCACGATCTTTTTTTTTGTGTCGTTTGTTTGTAGGGCTTGTAAAATGGTTTGCTCAAAGAAGAGACCATAGAGAAAACCAAAGAGAAAGCAAAGGGAAATGGGGTGATGTGGAGGGACCTTTCTATGACGACCGCGCCACACGTGCTCGACGACGGAGGCGAACTAGGACAGGGCGTGGTCCTCACTTTTTTTAATCATTTGAATTATCAAATACAATTACTTTTCAGAAATACAATTCAATTACTCAACCATATATATACTTAAATACCACTTTAACATAAAGGAGACCCATCATTTGGTCACAAAACACTTTTTTCATTCAATGTGGCATTTCATGCCCATTTAGTTAATTTCACACTTTTATACAATACGACATTATTAGCCGTTTTCAATATCCAAATATTTACAAAACATAATGAGATTTTCAATTTTCATAATAGTGTTTGTACAAATGGTCGAATAATTTCGTATCGTGTGACGGAGTTTTTTACTTATCACTGCGTGTGGCTTTTGATGATGACTCTGATTCACTACGGTCTACGTCTTCGTACATGTTCACTCAGTATCTGCGCGATGATAAAAGCAACGTGCTAAGCATTTTCGAGTAGCAGTGGTTACATATAATGCTACTCTTTTCATTTCGGTTTAAAGTCCAAATCATTACCCAATTTTTCTAAACCATGCCAAATCTTGAATGTCGATACAAAATACAATACATATATTCATTTCGTATCGCATTCGTTTAAGGTTCGTTGATCGTTTCGAATATTCCCTTCCTATGCAATAAATTATTTAAAGATGAAATAAATGCGTTTCTGAAATATTCTTATCATTTTTTCCCTTAAGCGAATTTAACTTATGCTTTCGGTGCGTAGGATAGCAGATAAGCAGAATACGATCATTTGAAATTTCACACATCGGTATAAAAAAAATTTTTGTTTTTACATAACGTGAGTAGTGCATTGAATTTGTACGTACAGTTGACCAAAAATCAATTTGTGAGCACCTCTGGAAATCTCCTCCCAGTGGAGCTACGGATCGGAGTGACACATCATTACGTTCGTTCGCAGTACTGCTAATTTGACCCTTATTGGTATATTAATATATCCTAAACTTGAATTTAACGTTTAACATTTTATTAAGGGCTTTCAAATCATTTATAACAAAATACAGTATAGTATGTACATTTATATAAACAATTCATTTTCAATACTCATGTAATTTTTTATATGCAAATAATTTACAATCAATTGTCTCAAATCAATTAAAACAAATCCAATATGTTTTAACATAAATCATTTCAGCAATTCAAATCATTGTGTAATCATTCAAACACTTTGGAATTAGAGAAAGAGAAGTGGAGAACAAACCAAAAATCTTGTTGCACTTTGATTCTAATCCTCGGAATCTCGATTTCAATTCGGGTTTTCCTCGTTTCCAACCCCTAATCCACCACAATTAGAGAACAATATCAGTTGGCTTATTTATGTTTCTAGTTAGGGTTGTTTTTTATCTAACACACCTTCACTTGTAAAATTTTTCTGGGAAAAAATGAGCCATATTTTACCCAATTTTCTTCAAGTCCATTGTTCTTCTATAAAACTATTTTATTCATAAATTAGAATCATCAAATTCAGAGTGCCGAAACTCCAGATATGTACTAAACATCAGGAACTATTCTATTTTCAACATAGAACCAGAATTTGCCCCAAAACAAGGCTCCTTTAGACAAATTTTTAGATTACAATGATTGTCTAAATTTGGATACGACATTTCGGGAAATTTGTTATTCTATAAGTTTAGTTTACCCATAAATTTGAATAACTCAATTTGGATGAGTGAAACTCAACCTATGTCTTAAATACCAAAACTATTACGAAACACATTGTATCGGGGCCCGGGCAGTGACACGAAAACATAGCCTCACTTTACGAATTTTGCGGGTCTGTGGGAATCCCAAATTTGGATACACTTATTTCGAGGAAGATTTGTTCTCTAGAAGTTTAGTTTAGGAATTTTGAATTACTCAATTAAGATAAAGTGAAACTTAACTTATAGTTAAATACCAAGCTGTTCTGAAGCTCTTTCATTATCATTAGAGCGAGGCAAGAGAATTGACAGGAAACGAGCCTCCTTTGTAATTTACAGATCTGATGGGGTCAGTGGATACACTTATTTAGGGAGATTTGTTCTCATTGTGAGTGGTTACTTAGAAATTTGAATAGCCGATTTGAATGAGTGATATGCATGTTACGGTAAAAACAAAAACATAAGTTTTGGGCGCGACATCTCTGAATGTTTCTTATAAAATTCCTCAACGCTAATCCAGCCAATAGTATAACAGCTTATAACTAACTGGCGAAATAAACCAATCAACATCATTTTATCTCGCTTAGGGTTCTTTCCTAAACCCAAACACAACATTAAGGAAAGTTAGAGTTTGATTTTTTACCTTTAAATTTTTTATTCTTCAACACCAATCTTCATTCTTTCTCTTGATCACCTTAATCTTTGATTTCATGGAGGAAATACCACTAATCAATCCTTGATTTCATGGAGGAAATACCACTAATCTTTTTCCCTCTCTCACAACCGAAAAAGCCCTAGCATTTTCTCTCCCCTTCTTTTGCCAAATATGCAAAATGCCTCTCAAAGACCCCTATTTTGTCTTTAATCAAAATCTTACTCTAAGTAGCAATTTATTTAGCCCACAAATTCATTTTTCTCGTTTTTGCATTTTTAAGGCTTCATTTAACTTTCATTCATACTTTATTTCATTTCATTTATACTTTGACACTTACATTACTCATTTATGACCTTTAGGGCTTCATTTGATATTTTTACCAAATTTATTTGGCTCCTGTATAATTTCCGGGTTTGTATAATTTTCCATTTTTAGTCATTTAAACGTCGAAAAAATAATTATTTAATTTATTTTACACATTTAACATGTTATAAAACTTTTAGGATATTTTGAGGACATTACAAACTCTTAGAGGGTAATTTTGTAGAAATTGGTATTTTTGTATTTTATAAAAGTATGAGGTTAGATTGTTAATATTTTTCTTCATTTATCCTTTTTAAACTATTATCTCTAGTGGTTATTATTCATATCTCCATTTAGAGATGGAAATCGAGAATAGTTAGAATGAATTTTTTTGGGTAGAAATCTTCAAATATGGAAATAGAACTGAAAACGGAGAATGATTAAAGTAGTTCGTATAATCCTTTGTAGCGTTGAAAACTATATTGAAACATGGAAATGTGGACGAATGCTTCCAATCGCTGTATTTTAACATTTTCCATTTGAATTCTGAAACATATGTTAATGGTCCTGTGATGAACATTTCTCTCTGGATTTCCAAGATCGTCATTACATCGACATGTTTTTGTTGACTTTTTTGTGATTGCAAATAAATCGTTATTTGACACGAGGCCTGTGTTTTTGTAGATATTCTACAAAATCGCTGACGTAACGGCGATGTCGATGCTTGTCTCCGAATAACTTGCTCATCTCCTTAGCTTGGTTTCTGTAAATCTTTCCATCCTCTTCCACCATCACCATCTTCACTGTCTCCGCCACTGACTTTCTGGAAAGCAACGCCGCTAACTGTCATCTCTTGGAATCTGTACCCCACGCAATCTCAGAAAGCCTAGCATTCGCCCCTGGTCCCCACAGGGTAGCATGATAAATTGTCAAAATACGATCCTTCTATAACTGAACTCCAACCACAGTGAGTCACAGAAACCCCCGACCGACTCGTGACTCAGTATCCTGTTGAGGTGCCCAATTCATAAACCACTCCACGATCTCTGGTTCGTTCCTCCGACCCATCAGGTAAATCCTGACCGAGTCATGCCTTCTCAGTAATGCTTGAAACAGGGCAACCCACTGAGCTCTAACCCAAAAGCTAACTCGGTGACGTCATTTTCAGTCGGAGTCATTTCGCTTCCCAGTGCCACATACACCACCGACTGTTTCTGCTGTTTGTCAAGCCAGTCTCTGATCGGATGCCAAGATTCATCTTCTCCGTTAACCGGCTCCGAGGGGGGTAGCAGCCCTATTGGAAGTACCGGTTTTTGGTGAAGCTTACCGAGGAGGTCCAACCAATCGGGTTCAAGTTCACAAGCCAGCTCCGTATCACGAACGCATGACAACGAAATAGCCGAGCCCCGTCACGGAAGGTGTCAGCAACCCCAGAACGTTGGCTTGTTTAAATCCTAAGCTTCTCCTCAACACGAAAAGAGGCGACGCGATTTTGGTCGGGAAAGTGATCCACGGAGGAGGAACAGAAAAATGATGGAGCTCCGTACGTGGATCACCACCGTCGATCAAGATCGACGTGGGTCCACCGAAACAGATGGCGGTTGCATTAAATAAACAGAAGAAGGCCCGTGAAACCCCATGCTTATCAGCGATGGGCGGCAGCCAGTGAGGGGGCGAAATCGTAAAATTGCAGTCGGCTTTTGAGGTTTTCGAAAAAAGCGGGTCATGGGTTTTTGGAGGCCGTCGAATGCGCCTTCTTAAGGTACAGAACCTTTTCGTAGGGAAGATCAGTGGTAGCCTCTGCGTTTTCAGGGAGGCCGTCGATTTTGGGAAGTGGAAACTCGACTAAATCGATAAGAGGTCGCAAATTTAGAGGTAGTTTCGGGAGGCGGTCGATGTTTCTGGGAGTAGATATGAAGGAGATGCAGTGCGACCCTCTGAGCCATGAGTTTGGACAGCTCTAAATATGGGAGTATGTGACCGAATGCCAGCCATGGGAACATCACTACGTGAAGTTTTTCTGGATCGTCCATGGCAGAGGATTCTTGGGTGCTTCTCTCATCTGCTGCTGCTGCCTGTATATATACATATCAAGCCAGAAACTGCTCGGGCCAAGTAGCTACAATGGTGACGGCAGAAAGTCGTTATCTTCCACCGTGAGATCAGAAAAAAAAGGAAAAAAAGGAAGAAGTGGGGATTACATGCTAATAAGAAATAATCCCTATCATAGAAAAGTAGCCGGCCATTATTTGTCCGCATCAAAACTTTGAAAGAATTTTGGTGCAATTACTGTGAGACCTTTTTTTTCCATGCTTTCCACAATTAAATTGAAGCGTGATTTGAATTAAAAATTTCAAGTTGCAGATAAATTACGTAAGTTATTAATTTAAAATTCTTAATGGTAAGCTGGAAAGAAAAGAGTCATGTGCAAATGATATGTACAAACATTCATAATATTATTATAACATGATAGTGGCTGGCAGACCAACTACTGCTCCCAGGGTAAAACAAAAACCATGACACCCCTCCTAGAATTTTATTGCCGGCCTTCCTGCCATGGTCTTGACAGATATATGAAAGGGAAAAGTATATATTAAGCTAGCCATTAGGCAAACAATGGGAAGTATATGATTGACAACTTGTTAAAAAAATTGGTTTTTAGGTGATGTTATTATCTTAATTAGGGATCACAATGGGTAGGGTTAGATTAATCCTCACCCCATCTCCATTAAAAATTTTTATCTCTATCCTCACATTCATGGATGATTGGATATCCATAGTAAAATGAATTGTTTTATAAAATCATGAATATTATAAATAATTTTTTATATAACAATAATAAGAATTATTGTGATATAAATTCATAAAAAATCATACATATTTTTACTTTTATGACTTTTTGTTGGGAATTAAATGAATGAAAAGATGTGTCATCGCATCGAGCAGACAGCTTTCTTGGATTCATGCTTTGAGGCAGAACATGTACGTTCGTGGGAACACTTCTAAAAATTTATTTATACTCCGGTTTCTGTTTTATATATAACTTAAAATTCTCCTCTACATGCATATCTGTTTCATTTTTGTGCGATTGTTACGCAAATTGAGTTCGTCGGGGTCTTCCGAGGCCGTCTCTGAAACTGGGAGGAGCAGGAATCAGGATTATCGTAGAGCGATTGTCCGTTATCCTCGGTACAAATTGAGGGCCAAATTGATCGTAAGGGCCATGACATTATCGTTGGGCTTTCGGATACTAGCTAATCATTTGTTTGCCTTTAGATTTGCTTCCCTTTATATTTTTTTACATTATTTGAGACGAGCAGGGAACTACCTTTTAATATAAAAATATATATATTATATTTATATATTATATATTTAATTGAGTGATAGGGTCGAAGACATATAGTATATACTCAAACCTATTTCTATCCCCAAAAATTCAAAAATCTCTAAACCCAATTATTTAAATATTCAACTAAGTCTAAAATATTCCTCTCTACCATTTTTCCCCTTTTAAGGTTAGTTAATATTGTACTTGTACCTGAAATCTAATTATGTTTTGTACTGAGAAATCATTGGAAAGCACATACAAGGATAATCAAATCATTGAAAAAGTTTTTTCTTTAAGAGAAAAAATCATTGAGAATGTTAGGCAGGAGTTAAGAGACAAAACCATTGAAAAAGTTCGGCAGGAGTTGGGATCGATCAAATCCATTATGCATTTTTGTTTTATTGCTGGAGAAATCAGCAACTTGAATAGGTGGGAATATACGTGTTGGTTTATTTTTTGAGGAAATTTGTTTAAATCATATATACAAAATTACGAATTAAATTCTGTGAATATTAATATTACAACGTAGATCAATTTTGAAGAATAAATACTGAAAAATCCGAATTTACAGTTTTAGAACTTCTGCTATAGAAAACAATACTTGTTTATTAAGTTGAAGGAGTTTGATTTGCAGTTATCCTTTTCTTGCTCAGGGGGACGGTAGACCTTACTTGACAGCCCCAGCTACCAATCTGTATTTTTGTTATTTGGAGCCCACATGATGAACGATGAATGATGAAATGGTGATTTCAACTAGAAAGGGATGTGTTAACATTTATTCAATACAAATATACAATTACAAAAATAAAATAATAATGGATACTCAACTTAATATTTTCAATTTAAAATAATTAAACTTTCGTTTACTTTTAAATCAAACGAATATTAATTATCATATATATATATATATATATATATATATATATATATATATATATATATATAATAAAAATAAAACTTGATGATGTTTTTATTCGAGCGGTTGGGAACTTGCCGCTAGAATTGTTGGAATGGTCCGTTATTTCTACGGATGTCGATTTCATACGCAAAATAAAAAACAAAAATGATTGACGAGGATCGCCCGTTGCCTCTCTCATACCTTAGTCAGTTCTTTCTAGTGAGAGAGAAGATCAACTGCTTAGGGAATGAGTTTTTTTGTGCGTACCTTTCACCGATGGGGTGACTTGGTATTTATAATGGGTGATCATGATACCTTTCCTAGTTGGATGATGATACGGAATGATACCCTTCCTTGTTAGACGATGATACGATATTTCTCCCATTTAGTGAGGGATTTTCTTCCCTTATTGTTAATCGATTAATAAAGAAGGGGATGGTGATCAATTATTTGAGATATCCTACTTCCTAATTGGTGGAGATTTATTTAGGGAAAGTGGGCATTTTCCTTTATCTCTGGATTTTTAGGTGATTATATTTTATTTTGAAGGGTGAATTAGGTTCTCGTTTTGGGCCTGTGTTTGGGGGATATCATCAAGGGTTGAGTAATTGTATTGGGCCCACTCCTTAATCTCCTCTTAATCCTGACATTTGGGCTTGTGTTTTGGGCTTGCGCGCCTATTATTTTAAACCCAATCAGTTGCCCCCCCAGCCTTTGGCTAAAGCGAGCGTAGGCAAGGGTTGTATCGTTCCTTGGATCGGACCTTCACGTGGCTGCTCAGGGAGGGTTTGATTTGGGCTTTGTCGCCGTCAGATGTCTTGTGATAATGATGGCCTTTCGATTTTTGCACTCATTTCGGTTGTGGCTTTTAGCTTTCTTAAAAACGTCCTTTGACCGTTTGTATCGTGTTTCTCTGTTCTTAAAGATTTTTGCCTCTACGAGTTTAGGCTTCTTCTTTCTTGAAATATGTCGATCATTGTTCAGGACAGCTTTTTGGTGTTTACACGACATCTTGCTTAGAAATTAAAATCCGCCTTTCGATTCTGATACGGGATTAGTGCGTCTCTTCTTCTTTTTGTCTATTCGGGTTCGAGGTCTTGCGAAGTGTTAGGGCTTGGTTGGTTGGGGTTCTGCATTATTTCTTCGAATTCCTTTTTCCTTGTTTAGCCTTGCATATCTCCATGGGTCGTGGTCGTTCTTCTGTTTTGCATATAGGAAGTAGTCGGCGAGGCGTCACAGTTAACGGTAAGCGGGTGAGTGAATCCACGACGGTTTGGCGTGGTGGTTCAGGTTACTGAGAGAACCTCTTTTCCCCTTGGGTAAGAGAGCGAGGGCAAAATTAGTGGGAATCAGTATCCTAAGCGGCTGCGGGCTATTTGAAAGGCGCTATACGGAATCTTTGAGACCATGGGCCATAGTAAGAGTTGAGCACCCATATGGGAGATCTTCACAACTCGGTATGGAGGCCCCCGTTTGGAATCTAGGTTTGATGCTGCGGCGTCTTCGCGACCTCACGTCGTCCAGAGTGCCGAATGGTGTGCTTTTTTAAGGTGGCGTTCGAGAATGACCTCCAGTTCCCTTTGCATCCCTTTATAAAAAGGGTTCTACAACTTTTTAACATCTGCCCTTCTCAGCTTTCTCCCAACTTCTAGGGTATTCTGGTTGGGTTGCTAGTCGTTTTTAGGGATAAAAATTTGAGTGTTTCCCGGCATAGATGCGCGCTTGGGCTGGCCGTAAAGGAAGTGGGGCTTCTTTATATCTCAGCGCTCAGCCAAGTTGATTATTTCAGACCTTCCATCTTCCCACAAGTTCTGGAAGGAACGTTATTTATTTCTTTGTCGGTGGCGTGTTGGAGAGTATAATCCTTTGGCCAGGATGACACATTAGGTGTTAGACCGTGGACTACTCACGAGAACCTACGTGAGTTCCCTTAGCCGTTTTGGTCTCGTTTTCAAAGTTATGGTGGTACCTAACTTTACCTTGGTTGTGTGGCCTTCAGGTTTTCGGCTCGATCTCAATCCTGAAGACGAAGAGGTGAAACGAAAGCTGGTTAAGTGCGCCCTACGTGCCTATTCCGAGCTCATTAGGTCGGACATTCCTGGGTCTTCTGGTTCGAAGTCTTCTCGTCCTCTTGCTTTGAGGCCTTCTCCTCCCTCCGTCATGAAGTCTAGTCATGAGGGGCCTCCAGTTGTAAAGCCCACTCAGGGAGAGCTTCAGGCTCAAGTGGAGCCGTTGTCGAGGAGGAGGCGAAGTGGAAGCCGGGCCTCCCCCGAGGTCGTCCGTTTGGGGTAAGACCAGGGTGGGACCACCCTCTCCGTGTCTCTGCTAAAAGTCAGGATTTGATAAGGTAAGCGCTGCCGCCTCTAGCCGAGGTGCCGAGGGTGACAGGTCCACGGTGTCGTTCTTCTCCTGTAGCAATGAATAGGGGTTCTTCAAGGAGGGCTGCCGAGCCTCCGTTGGAGGTTATGCCTATTTCCTTTTGGAATACTCGTGAGAGCAGCGGGTTCACTCCTTCGATGCCAAAGGGCGTGGAAGGGATTCGGCTTTGGGCGAGGGAGGGGGACGAGGAAATGTTGTATTCCAATGCGGAGCTTGCTGCTGGGGCAATCTCATCCATCCTCAGGGATTTTGACCTTAAGAAGATGGATGCCCTGCCTGTTGAGGAGGCTCTGACTTTGTTGCTTCAGGGGGTCATCTTTGTAAGTTCATCTGCCTTTGTTTGTCCGTCTCATCACTTTTTTATGTTACATACTAATTTTATCTTGTTCCTTGGCAAACGACTACCCAATTGAAGAGCTTGGCGAGGAGGGTCAACTTGAATGAGGGCTTTACAGGGGCGGCGAAAGCTGCAAGATAAGGTCATCTCCACTGACCTGCGGGAGGGTGACGCAACGAGCTCGGATCTGAGCTGAATGAGGATGTGACAGCCTTCAAGTCCGACTGAGGCACACTGCACCTCAGCAATGGCGCGAGTGAGGATAAAGAAAATAAGGCCCGAGAGGGCTTAAGGGTTGCCGAGAGTGAGTTGCGGGTGGTCAGGGATGAGCTATAGATTGCTAGGGATGAGCTACGCAATAAAGTTGCATTGTTAAATCGGGCTCGTCATTGACGGCACGAGAAATTTGAGGCTCCATAGAAGACGTATGGCGGAGAAGGTGCGATCTTGTTGCATAAGGACATGAGGCAGGAGGCTTTGGTTACCACTAAAGGATGAAGGCGATAGTACGTATTTCGTCGTGAGGCTTGAATTTGAGGCTTCATAGAGCGGCGACGGGTGTAGTCGCGGCTGGGGACCTTCGAGAGAGCGAGGGGCTTTGGTTGCAGGAGGATGCGGCGAGGCTATCTTTGAGAGATGAGGCACACGCCGTGGGCCCTCCCGGATGAAACTGCTTTCGGTAGCGGAGAGTGCTAAAGCCCTTTGCTAGCTTGGACCTCGGTTTTCAAGTTCCGGCTAGGAGGAGGCCCGGAGGATCGCACTACGGGCGAGGGGCGGACCCGGGACGTTAGGGGACCTAAGGTTCCCACTTAAAGCCGACTCCACTCCGCTTGCGTCGCGGGGAGCTCAGTCTTACGATTTCAAATCTACGCATCAAGTGTTTGAGCTCTTTTGTTTACTTTTTATTTGTTTTGGCTAACTTCGGGCTTTGAGCCTAGGTCATTTTTAACGCCATTCCTGGCCTTGATACTCCATAAATACCTTTTTTCTGCCTCTTTGCTGTGTCATTGGTTATTGTTGTTCTCTCTTCTTTTTCTTTTTTTTATCTGAGTTGCGAGATTCCTAGAGTAGTCAATCGTTGGGCTCTTATTGAGCCGTGGTTCTTGGTGGGGTACATTGTAAGCGGGCTCGAAGCTATGTGGTTCTTGGGCTCTGAGGCTTTGGTGGGGCTCCTGAGGCCCGAGAGCTAGGCGGCCCCCCAGGTTACGAGGGCCTTCCTTGGCAGTTATGCTCTTAAAGGCGGAAACTCTGCAGGAGGCTCCTAGGCTACTCTACCTTCTTGGAACTGAGCTAAAATGGCTCCTGGGCTACAAGGCCTTCCTTGAGCGGTGAAGCTCTAAAAAATTGAGCTACTAGGGCTCCTGGGCTATCTTGCCTTCTTTGAACTGAGCTAAAATGGCTCTTGGGCTACAAGGCCTTCCTTGAGAGAGGAGTTAGCTGCAAGCGAGGCTGCGGGGCTCTGGGTACGTGCAGCTTCTTGGACGAGCTAAAATGGCTCCTGGGCTACAAGGCATTCCTTGAGAGGTTAAGCTTTGAAAAACTGAGTTACTGGGGCTCCTGGGCTATTCTGCCTTCTTTGAACTGAGATAAAATGGCTCCTGGGCTACAAGGCCTTCCTTGAAGGATTAAGCTGAAAAAGCGCTGAGCTCTTTGGGGCTCTGGGCTATTCTGCCTTCTTTGAAGTGAGCTAAAATGGCTCCTGGGCTACGAGCTTCTTGACGGTTAAGCTACGAGAAAAAGCCCGAGCTCTTAGGGCTCTTGAATTTATTTTACCGCTTCTTTGAGGCCGAGCTAAATGGCTCCTTTGAAATTGTGCCACATGGCTCTTTAATATCCCTCCCCTTGGGAAAGCATGCGTGCTTTAATGCAGGTTTGTGGTGAATCGGAGCAGATTGCATGAGTTCCCCGGGCATCCGGGCTTCTTTATAAGTAACTGCCTTCCTTCGATGAGGTGTGTTATACTCTGCTCCCATTTTTCTTCCTGCCTTCGGCCGGTGTGCAGGTTTACCAGCGATGAGCTTGAGGGTTTTGATCGCCAGCGCCACAGCGTGGTTGCAGCCATGAGGCGGCGCAGTTTCTCTGCTGCTTCATTTGTGGGAGTTGTGTTTTTCTCTAGTTTCCCCCTTGTGGGGGTTGTGTTGTTCCCTAGTCCTGCCCATTTATGGAACTGGACCGAGGAACGTATTTGGAGGGGGCGGTATGCTTTAGAGGGAAAACTTTTAAGTCCCGCTTTCTCCACTATTCCTGTCCTCCCCTCTTTTCGCCCTATCCCCCCTTTTCTCTTTCTCATTTTCTTTCTCTTTCTATTTCTCCTTCTCTTTCTCTTTCCCTTTCTCCTTCTCTTTCTCTTTCCCTTTCTCCTTCTCTTTCTCTTTCCCTTTCTTATGGTTTTTGCCTTGACTAGGTGTTGGCCGATGTGAAGAACGACTTTGCTGATTGTAATTTTTTGAGATGTGGAGAACGACTTTGCTGATTGTAATTGAGATGTAAAGAAAAGATTTGTAAATCCTCACGAGGTGATTAGCCTTCCACACGAAATGAAATTTTGTATTTGTGTTATGTGACTTTTGAGCTTCTACCGGTCGAGCTCATACTATCTTTTCTTCTTTTCCTTGTGGGTTTTCTTCACGAGGAGTAGAGGCATTCGCGCCGCTTGTGTAGGGAACGGCTCCATTGACTATAATTCTCTTTATTAACTGTGACTCTTTTGAAATAAAGAACGATCTTTTGTAAAACATGTGCTTTTTGCACCTAGACCCATCCGAGCCGAGCTCCTTGCTTTATCATTATGTCTTATTCTTGACCCACAATAATATTAAGCAACCTAAAAATGAACATAGATATTGTTATTTGAAATCAAAACGTTGGATACTTTATTAATGACTACATTCCGAGGTCTTATTGGTAGAATCGTTTGAGGTGCTTAGCATTCTATGAGTGGGGCAGGGTTTTTCCTTCTTCTGTTTGGAGTTCGTAGTTGTCAGGCCGGACTACGCGTGATACGATATAAGGCCCTTTCCAATTGGGTCCCAGCTTCCCATGTGTGGGGTCTTTCATTGTTAGCATAAGTTTTTATAGAACCAGGTCGTCAGGCTTGTAGCGTCTGGGTTTAACCTTTCAGTCATAGTATCTTGTTGTCTTTCTATGAAAGTCCTCAGCATGCTTTAGGACCTACTCATGCTTTTCTTCCAAGAGTTCTAAGTTTGGTGAGAAAGAGCTTACCTTGGTTGTGTTCGCGCTCGCGAGGAACTCAGTCATGGCGGGCCTTTAATCAGGCCTCCAACGGGGGCTCTTGTTTCGGTGCCAAAGGCCAGAGATAATGGGGTCTCTCGAGTTGTTGTCTTGCGCATAGTTCTGTATGCCCATAACACCTCGGGGAGGTATTCTACCCATTTTCTCTTTAGATCTTCTAATTTAGTTTTCAGTGCTGCCTTGATAGTCCTTATAGTGACTTTCGCTTACCCATTGGACTGTGGATGAGTTGGGGATGAGTAGTAGTTTTTGATTCCGAGTTCGGCAAAGAAATCCTTGAACTTAGGATTGTCGAACTGTTTCCCATTGTCAGACATGAGGGACCTCGGGATCCCAAACCTGCATATTATAGAGCGCCATACGAAGTTGCGTACCTTCTATTTTGTGATTGTTACTAAAGGTTTAGCCTCAACCCACTTGGTAAAGTAGTCTACTACCACAATGATAAACTTGCATTGGCCCCTTCCAACGGGTAGGGGTCCTAATATGTCCAGCCCCCATTGCTGGAAGGGCCAGGGGCTTGTGATTGACTTCAGCTACTCATATGGGAGGTGAGAGATCCTGGCATTCTCCTGACAAGTTTTGCATTTTCTGACCAGATCTGCTGCGTCTTTGAGCATTGTGGGCCAATAATACCCCTGCCTCAAGGTTTTGCCTACCAAAGTCCGGGCTCCGATGTGATTGCCACATATACCTTCATGTACCTCCCTGAGTACATAGTTAGCGTCTTGCCTTCCTACGCACTTAAGGATGGGCGTAGAAAAGCCTCACTTATAAAGAGTTCCCCGATGAATAGTAAACTTGACAAACCTCGCTTAGAGCTTAGATGCCTCATTCGGGTCGCTTGGCAACGTTCCTTCGACTAAGTAATCCCAGATGGGGTCCATCCAGCTCGGCTCGGACATCACAGGGGAGACTTCTTCGCTGTTGATGTTTATTGAGGGTTCTGGGAGGTGCTCAACAGGTATCAGACTGCCCAGGTCTTCCCATGAGGCTGTCACCAATTTTTCCAAGGCATCAGCCCGCGAATTCTCTGCTCTTGGTACATGCTTGACCTGAACTCGTACAAACTTTTTAAGCAACTCTTGTACCTTCTTGAGGTACAAGATCATCTTCTCGCCTCTGGCTTCGTAGGAGTCTTCTATCTGCTTTACTACCAGTTGGGAGTCACTACTCACTTCCAATTGATTAGCTTCCATGGCTTGGGGAGGAGTTCGCCCGGCTATGACAACTTTCGGTTGGAAGGCTTTCTCGAACACGAAGAAAGGCTAACATTTGTTCAGCGACTTTGGACCGCGAAGCTTGACTCAGTGCAACTATTCTTTCAGTCAGACGTTGAATCTCCTTATCGTTCGAAGGGGGCAGCATGTCGAGCACAACCTTTATCTTGTCTGGGTTTGCTTCTATTCCTCGGCTGTTGACTATAAAACCCAAGAACTTTCCGGCGGAGACTCCGAAGGCGCATTTGGTTGGGTTTAACTTCATATTTTAGCTTTTTAGGACCTAGAACGCCTCGGCTAGGTGGGCTATGTGGATCTCGGCCTTAACTAATTTTACCAGCATGTCGTCTATATTTACCTTCGTAGATGCTCAAATTTTCTTTTGGAACATCTTATTTACCAACCTTTGGTAGGTGGCTCCTGAATTCTTCAGTTCGAATGGCATTACCCAATAATAGTAGGTTCCTTGCCCAGTAATGAATGAGGTCTTCTCTTGGTCTTTGGGATCCATACTGATCTGGTTATAGCCAGAGAAAACGTCCATGAAGCTGAGGAGTTCATGACCGGTTGAGGTGTCCACTATGAGGTCAATCCGAGGTAGAGGAAAGCTATCTTTTGGCCATACCCTGTTGAGATCTATGAAATTGATGCAAAGCTGCCACTTGCCGTTTGCTTTTTTGACGAGAACAACGTTGGCCAACCACTCAGGATATTCTACCTCCCTGATTGCATTTGCTTGGAGGAGCTTGCCGACCTCTTCATTAATCGCCTTCTGTCTTTCTGGGGCAAAACTTCTTCTCTTTTGCTTGACCGGTTTAAAGGATGGGCTAACATTTAGCTTGTGGGTGATTACTGTAGGGTCAATTCCGCCCATGTCTTCCTGCTTCCAAGCGAATACCTCCATGTTCTGCTTTAAAAAGTGGATGAGGAGGCTTCTGACGTCTTCCACCAGCTTAGATCCTATGTAGACGAGGTGTTCTGGCTGGTCATCAAGCTATATAGGCTCTAGTTCTTCTGAGGGCGCAGGTCGGGTGCTTACCTCATCTCGCATGTCGAGCTCGTCCATGTAGATGTTGTCGATCGTTTTTTGTTTCATTGATGCTGAGTAACACTTCCTGGCCACGCACTGGTTTCCTCGAACCATTCCCACTCCATTTGCAGTTGGGAATTTGATACCCATGTGATAGGCGGAGGGGATGGCCCTTATGGCATTGAGAGAGGGCGTGCCCAGTAATATATTGTAAGCTGATGGAGCATCTACTATGAGAAATCTTACTGTTGTCGTTGTCTGGCATGGGGGGTATCCCAAAGTGAGTAATAGTTGTATCGACCCCAGAGGTAGCACTCTTTCTCCAGAGAATCCACGTAGGTAGACGTTAACTGGTTCTAGCTTCTCCCTTCCGATGCCCATTTTATCAAAGGCAGACGAGAAGATGATGTCGGTTGAGCTTCCGTTGTCGACTAGGACCCTGTGCACCGTTTTGTTGGCTATGATGGCCCTTATTACCAGTGGATCGTCGTGGGGTTGCTAAAAAGTGGCCTTTCATCCGGTCGAAAAAGTTATGGTAGTATCGGTAGGGAGTTTGGATACGACATATTTCAAATGCTTCCACGATACGTCTTTAGCGCCAAATGGGCCTTCTGTTTCTTGTTGGATTCCCAGCCCCTTGTATCCTTTGAATTTCTCCTAAAGCACATTTGATGCTGACGTGGTTGGTGATGAGTGGTGGTGGTTGCACTAGTCCTGGCAGCCACGAAGCCACGGTAGTGAAGGTGCCCTCGTCGAATCGGATATTGATTTCTTTCCTCGGTTGGATCACGTGTCTGTTTGGTGTCCGTGAATCCTGTGGAATTCCGCGATGTTGGTATTGTCCTTTTTGTTGGGTCGACCTGCGTCTAGATAGCCACTTGAAATTTTCATGTTGCGCCTCGCGTGGGCCGTGACAGGGCTGTCGGGGTGAATTGCCGAGGTGAATATCGTTGCTACAGCTCGGGATGAGGTGGTCCCAGGCGGTCTCTAACATTCCCTCGCCTCTTTGGGGATCGTTCTCGTTTCTCTCTATCTCTTCGTGGGGATCTGTCCCCGTCTCCCCGTCTCCAAGGGCTTCGTTCTCGTTTTTTCTCGCCCCTGCTTCTTTCCTTCCTTGCGGCAAAGTTTTCCTGCTTAGATAGAAGAGCTTCCTCCGCCCGTTGTGCCACTTTTACGCTTTGGCGGGACACCGGCCATGTTTTCTGAGGTTTTAGATGGAAAACATCGAGGTCTTTCGGTATGCGCCCTAGCTCGGGGGTGAGCGGTGATGAAAGAGCTTC
This sequence comes from Tetrastigma voinierianum, assembly GCA_016808115.1. NCBI lineage: Eukaryota > Viridiplantae > Streptophyta > Magnoliopsida > Vitales > Vitaceae > Tetrastigma > Tetrastigma voinierianum. The sequence continues at coordinate 59,991 of JAEQBH010009597.1, read as the reverse complement.
GTGCGGGATGTCTACCTTTAACGATTCTGCGTTGAACCTCTTAATGTAGGACCTCAAGTTCTCCTATGGGCTCTGCTTTATGGTCAGCAAGTGATAGCTCGGTTTCCGGTACGTCCGAGCTCCGATGAAGTGGGAGACGAATGCGATGGATAGCTCTTTGAAGGATGAGATCGATGATGGTGGGAGTGTGTTGAACCAGGCCAACGTCGGGCCTTTTAATGTGATAGCGAAAGCTCACACCCCTCACGGGATCACGGTATTCATGTAGCTTCATCGATTCTTGTAAATGAGGTGGTCTCTGAGGGTCTTTTTTACGTCGAGCGTTTGATGCGAGGGCGTGCGAACTTCAGCGGGAGAGGGGAGTGCGACACCCCGTCGTGAATGGGGATTGTTTCTTTTTAAAGCATCCATGGGGTGGAGCTCGTCCTTTACGGTTTCCTTCATGGGTGAGCTCTTATTTGATGTCACGATCTTTGCTCCCCATGACCGCTCTCCCTTGTCTCCCTCTTGATAAAGGATGGGTCCATCGCCTCTGTTGCTCCACCATGACTCTCGTCGCGATCCTCTCGAAGTGCATAAGGGTCATGCTTCTGGCATAGCTAGTTTCTCCTTCACTTGATGCGCTCGAGGAGGGGTCGAGGTGTTTGTTCTTCTTGGGCCAATAGTGTTCGACCTTCTCGGGCTGTCGCCTCCTAGGGGCGTTGTATTTTCCTGGCGAGTTGCTCCAACTCTCTCATCAAAAGTTGGTTGGTGAGACGGAGAGCCTCCATCTCGTCGGTATTGGCATGTAAAGTTTCTAGAGTGCCTCCGGGAGGTCGGCTATCTATGTCGCCTTGCTAGTCTTGCATCCTTGGTGGATTGGCGTGGCTTCTGCTTGTGTTCCGAGTTGATACCATCAGTCACTGAGAGATCAGCTTTATTTGTAAAGGAACTGTCGTTCCCACAGACGGTATGGCCCGATATTGCTTTTTCAACATGAGAGAGCGGGGGTGAAGCTTGGAATTCTTCAGGGACGGTCGGTGACTCCCCAGATATCGAGGCTCTGCGGAAAAATAAAGCAAGGATTGGCGGGGGATTGCTGTTGCCTCTCCCGATACTAAGTCGGTTCTTTACGGTGGAAGAAAATCAAGCGGCAAGGGAATGAGTTTTTTTGGTGCGTCATATTTCGCGCCGATGGGGTGGCCTGGTATTTATAATGGGTGATCATGATACCTTTCCTAGTTGGATGATGATACAGAATGATATCCTTCCTTGTTAGACGATGATACGATATTTCTCCCATTGGGTGAGAGATTTCCTTTCCTTATCGTTAACCAATTAATAAGGGATAATTGATGATCAATTATTGGGAAATATCCTACTTCCCTAATTGGCGGAGATTTAGGAAGTGGGTATTTTTATTTAATCTGATTCTTTTAGTGATTATATTACGGCCTTTTGAGAAGTGGTGAATTGGGCTCTCGTTTTAGGCCTGTGTTTGGGGGATATCATCAAGGGCCGAGCAATTGTACTGGGCCCACTTCTTAATCTCCTCTTAAGCCTGACATTTGGGCTTGTGTTCTGGGCTTGCGCGCCTAATATTTTAAACCCAATCAAAACTCTTTCTAAAGGTTAAAACGTTATATAAGTTCATAGCCTAAAAAGATCAACTGCAACAAACCATTTGAGGATCAAACCAGGTTTGCTTTTATGCAACATATATCACATGATATTTAAGTGGTGCATGTTTGTTTTTGGTTTTTCACAAAAAGCAATTTGTTATAACTTGTTTGCTTTTTAACTTTTCATAATTTTTTGATGAATTTTTTTAAAAAGTTTCTTGAATAGAAAAAGCCATGCTTTTGTTGCTTTTTCTTACTACTTTTTAATGTTTTTTCTATTAAAACATAGATATTCCAATATGAGAAAATTATATATTTTATGATCAAATTGAAACTCTCATGATTCATTTCATGTTAATTAAATAAAAGCATAAGTATTTTTACTTATTTAAAAATTATTTTCTCAAAAAAGATTAGATAAAAATTAAAGGAATTGATTTAGCACTATTCAGCATAATCTATTAAGCACTATTAAAAGCAAAAAAGCTATATTTAGCATTAAGTAAAAATAACAAAAGCCTCCTTTTTTTTTTTTTTTTTGGCTTTTTGCTAAAAGCAATTTGCTTGTTGAATTTTTTAAAATTTTTGGTTGAATAGAAAATTCCCAAACATTTGGTTTTTTACTTTTTAGCTTTGTATTAATGCTTTTTAAATTTTTTTTTATTAAGAAAAACTAGATATTCAAATATGAAAAAAAATTATATACTTTATGATCCAATTAAAATTCTCATAATAAATTCATGCTAATTAAATAAGAAATATATGTATTTTTAAATTTTATTTAAAATTTTATTTATCTCAAAATTTAGATAAAAATTAAAAAAATTGATTCATTTAAAAAAAAACAAATAACTAAATACTTAATCTCATTAAGACTATTTTGAGCAAAAGTTTTATCTAAGTAGAAAAAAAAAAAGGCCAAGTCAAAACGCTCAAAGCTCAGAACTCAAAACTTGCTTCCTTCACACTAAACATTTCATTAATTTGCTTCAGTTACTACGGGCATTTTCTTACCGGAATACTATGTTCTTTCAGGCGATTCACCAAAGTATCCACGCACTAGTTGGTTTTGTCTCTCCTGACTCCAAATATCTCGCTCTCCTTTGGCTTTATCTCTATAATGCTAAAGATTTATTTTGTAAATCAAGTTTATTAAAAATAATTGATTAATAATCAATAATACCTAATAAATACATTACAAAATAAAATTTTTAATTATTCAAATAAGCATATCCAGCTCGTATTAGGTAGAAAAGCATCTCACGTAGCGTGAATTTAGGCCCATTGGCTAGCCGTTTATGCCATCTGCAAGTTGAACATGACTCTGTCCTTCTCCCTAAATATGTTCTACAAAACCCTTGTCAAATTTTAGGGCTCTATTTACTTATATATAAAGAGCATAAGAGAACAATTGGGCTTTTGTCCAATAGACTTACCAAAGCAATGGAAAAGATAGAACCATAGGATCATAACTAGTTAATATTAAATCATCTCATAAATGACCCATAATTAAAATGCACAATTAGTAAAATTGTAATATGATTATCTTAGTCCATAATTAATAAATTAATTTAACATTCTCCCAATTTGAGCGACATAATCATAACTCAATGATTTCCCACAATAGATGTACATAATCACCAACCAATCACATATAGTGCTTGAGGTGATGCTAGATCGTACATAATGCCTCTTGTCGAATGCATGCTTCCAATCTTCGATAAAAACATATAGTCATAACCAATCATATCTGATTAATACACCGAGAAGATGCACAAATTATATATAATTAGACACTACTAATCTAGAAGCATTACTATGACAAGAGTATTGATTCAATAGAAAGAAAACATCATTATGTCATTCATATGGTCAAAATGACACAAAATCATAAAATAATGACAAACGTTAAATGTGCATGTAATAACAAAAAAACATGAGCTTTTTTTACAAAATACATGAAAAGGAAAAACTCCCACTAAAACAAAAAGTCCAAACTCCTAATAATCCCATGGGTGAGCGTGTTCTTAATTGCACAAATAGGTAAGCCTTTGAGTTCTAGTAGGTTTGCCAATATGCTAGTTGTAGGTGTGTGTGCTCAATTGAAATGGGGACTCTACTGACTTTTCTGCTTTAACAAAATGAACACCATATCAATGTGCATGGAAGCGAGAAGTGCTCCTAGTGTTCCTAGTGTTCCTAGAGAAAGATATGGCTGCATAAAATTATCATAGAACAATTTCAATGGTCTAAAAATGGAGTGAACAACCTCCAAAGTTGAAATGAAGTTACGCAACCATATTCCATGACAAGTAGCCTCATAACACGTCACATACACTGCCTTCATAGTAGAAAAAGTTATAAAGTGCGCTTGACACTTTTCCACCAGAAGCCAGCTCGCCGACCATCAGATACTTAACTAGAAGTGGACTTTTTATCATCCACTCATCCTGCATAATCAGAATCACTAAAACCAACCACATCAAGAGTGTCGGTACGCCGATATGTCAACATGAGATCCTTGGTATCCTGAAGATACTTAAAAACCTTCTTAGCCGTTTTCCAGTAGCTTTGACCAGGATCACTCAAGTACCTGCAATAGAGGTGACAAAAAATAATATCCCGGGGTGTGTGTACTTAAGCATACATCGTTTGCCCGCATTTGAAGAATAAGGGCGCACATCTAAATATCTCTCAATATCATTTTGAGGACATTGACCTTTGGAAAATCGTTACCCTTTTCAATTGGTGTCTTATTAGAAGAACATGATTGCATATTGAACATTCTCATAATGCGTTCAATATACGTTTGTTGAGGAACGATCATGTGATGCACTAGGTGTCGAAGTATCTGTATGCCCAAGACATGAGATGCTTCCCTAAGATTCGTCATATCAAAATGGCTAAACAATAATTGTTTTGTCTCAATCAACAGGTCAGTATCATTGGCTACAAGCAAAATATCATCAACATATAAAACCAAGGTTATGTATTTGCTCCCATTGACCTTCATTTATATGCACTTATTGACGGTGTTCTCCTTGCATGTTAGGTACATGACAACCCAAGTCAAACTTAAGATACCATTGCACTGAAGCATGCTTTGACATAAATGGATTTCTTGAGTTTACAAACCACGTGTTCCTTCCCAGCTTCCTCAAAGCTAGTAGGTTGAGACATGTAAACATTCTCAACTAAGTCTCCATTTAAGAAAGTTGTCCTCACATCCATCTGATATAACTCCAAATCAAATGAGCCACTATAACCATAATAATGCGTAGAGAGTCTTTGGTGGACACAAGAGAGAAGGTTTCCTTGAAATCAATACCTTCTCATTGACTACAACCCTTAGTCACTAATCTTTCTTTATATCTCTCTACTTGTCCCTTGGTATGGCGCTTGGTCTTGAACACCTATTTGCACCCTATAGGTCTGCAGCCATCTAGCAAATCTACCAAACTCCATACTTTATTATGTGACATGGAAGTCATCTCATCTTTCATTGCCTCAATTTAGAAGTTGGATTGAGGACTAACAATGACTTCTTTGTAGATAGTGGGATATGATACATCACCCACATCATACTCCTGCTCTTGTAAGTAGAGATAGGAATATAGGTTAAGCTTAATGGGCCTGAGTGGGCTGGCTCGAAATTTAGGAGGGTTATCTGAAAAAATGAAGGCCCGAATAGAACCTGAGTCGTTTGGCTCGACCCAAATAGGATCGTGGACCAATTGGGTTTGGGTCTAGCTAGCCCGTTTTTTATTTATTTATTTTATTATGCCTAAAACATGAATTTAACTTTTGTAACCCTAAATCTTGTCATTGGCTTTCACGATTTGATTTTTCCATTTCCACTTGCCAGAGATCTCTCTACAACACTCTTAGGCGAATCCATGTTGCAATCGTCTCCTTCATGTGTTGATCGTCGGCCGTGCCATACGTCTCCTTCATGTCGGCCAAACGCTAATTTTCCCTTCTCTGGTAAGATCTGAAACTAATATGATATGGAAACTAGAGGAACCTTCTCCCACATTTATCATTCTTCATTTCTTCCAGCTTTCTTCTTTCATTAGGGAAGAGAGAGGTGGGGTTGGCTTCAATAGTAAAGCTTTGGCATAGAAATAGTGATCTACAATTCTTCATCTTCGATTCTTCATTTTTCCCCATCTTTTTCTTTATTGGAACCTCATTAATTTCATAAGGGGCCAAATCAAATCCCTTCCATACCTAAACTTTTTCTTAAAGCAAAACCACATTTGAAATCAAAATATTTTAAGCTTCTTGTTGTAGCTAAAGGTTGGAGGATCAGTCTCTCAAAATATTGAAATTAGTAGTGGTATTTCACCAAACCCGTAAAAAAAAAAAAAAAAAAAAAAAAAAAAAAAAAAAAAAAAAAAAAAAAAAGAATTTTATTAGCTTCCCAAAAGGCCAGTGCCCCTCTAAAATTTGTTTTAAAGTAGTATTTTCAATTTTCCCACCTTTAAAGGACTCTCGGTGTCCTAGCATATAATTTTTATATTGATACCTGAAGACAGCCATTCATATTCATTTCTAATAGAAACACAAAATACCACAACCAAATATCTATGAATTTGGAGAGAGTTATGGCTTTTGATGAGGTGGTGGAGACAGTGATGGTGGGGAATTATGTGGAGATGGAGACTGAAGGCAAGCCCAAGGATGTGAAGACAAGGTTGTCCAAGTTCTTCTGGCCACTTTTCTTCGTAGGTAACTTTTTTTTTTTTTTAATGTAATTGGTTGTGTAGGCAACTTACATATTGATGGGAATATGTAAAAATATTGATGAGAAGATGTAAAAAATAATAATTTATATTTACATAATATTGGGATGTTTTAGCATTTATATAATTTTAGCCTATTTTGGCTCGTTTTAGCCCACAACCCATGTAGGGCTAGGCCGGGCTTGCTAATAGTTATTTAGAATAGAAATGGGTCGTGTGAATTCACGGAGCCCATTTTGGTCCATGACTTAGAGTGGGATTTGGAGCCCCGAAATGGGTCGAACTAATCCATTTCCCATCTCTACTTGCAAGTAGACAATGTAGTCATCTGAAATTGCAGGCCTATGCGTCTTCTTTGACCTCCTTAAGGGTATATCAATGACTACATCGAGGGCTATTGGATCTACATCCTTAATTGGTTCATCATCGGTAGTGGCTATCGGATGCTGGTTAACAACAGGCTAGAGATCGAAACGGAAGCAATAGATGTAGGAATAAAAACTAGGTGTTCTTTGAACACAATTTCTCTTGCCCCTTGGCTTGTACCAGTATCATCCTCAAAATAGATGACTTGATCTGACTCAATCACCATGGTGGTGTGCGACAGGCATTAAAACCTAAAACCTCTTGATCTCACACAATAACCAATAAAGTACTCATTGATGATTTATGGATCAAGTTTCGTGGATTGAGGGTTGTATGGTTTCACTTCCACCTTGTAGCTCTAAACATGGAAGTGATGAAGACTAGGCTTCTTCTATGACCATAGCTCATATAGAGTCTTAGGAACAGACTTACTAGGAACTTGATACAAAATATACGCTGCAGTTTTCAAAGCTTCACCACACAATAACTCAAGTAGTGAGAAACTAACAAGCATACATCGGACCATATCAAGAAGCTTGCGATTCCTCCTCTCTGCAATCCCATAATGTTGAGGAGTACCAGACATTGTATACTGAGCATCAATACCACATTCTTGAAGGTACTTCACAAATAGTCTAGGGTTACGTTCCGTCTCATCATATCTACCATAATATTCACCATTCTCTATTTGGAAATGTGACCTAGACACTTGGTGCTAATAACAGTATTAACAGTAGGAGAAAAAGAAAACAAACTATACAACTCTAATCTATAAAGATTCCCACAAAGTATTCCATTGCCAATCAATAAAGAATCTCAATATAAATTAACTTTTCCAGTTCTAAAAAGAAAACTATATCCAAGTCTATCCAAAATAGGTACTGGTATTAAATTTCTCTTGATCGAGGGTATGTACGTGTTGGGTAATTAGCGTAACTACCAAAGATCGTGTTAAGTCCCCAACAACAAAACCAAAAACTCGATAGCGATTTTTCGTAAGCACATGGGTCACATAAGTAATACAATGGACTAACCGGGGGTAAATATCGAATCCCACAAGGAAGGTGTGGTTTTAGCGGGGTAGTACCTTCTTCTTGTCGTTCGCTATTTGAGCAACTAGAGGGTGGTGGAAAAAGGTTTAAAAACAGAATAAAAGAAAACAAGGAGGAGATATGAAAATCCCAATGTCCACTCCGCGAGGAATTGAGTAATATTGGGGATATAACTTTCAGGAAAGATACTATGGTTGATTGTCTCCATTGATGCATATATGGTTTATATTCATTAAGCATTGATTAAGTGAACGTACACTTGTGCATGTCCAGGGAATCCGACATAAGGTTTACACTTTCGTGTCTGCCCTCAATTTCTCACACTAATTCCCTATTCTTCTTTCAATCCATTTAGGTCATTAAGTATGATACTTTTATAAGGCAGTGCTTTCCTTGGGAATCCTATTGGTGACCTCTCGGTACATACGATCCTCACATAATGCTGAGATGGTGCTACTCCTATTGAAATCCATCTAGTACTAGACATTCCTAATTCCCTAGACTTATTTGATTAGGTTAATTAGTATTTCAATTAATTAATTCATACCTTAAGAGATCTGGGACCATATTTTAGCGCGTAATACAAGCGTCACCAAGGATGCCCTACGTGGGGATCGAAGACCTTAGTCTCGGTAGTGATTAATTAGTTAAAACCATAATAATCCTAAGAACTACACCAACTAACATCCACCTGACATGGATTCACAAAATCATCATAGAATATATATAAACCAAGCATCAACTTCAAGCAATCAACCCTATAGGATGTTTAGCTACTCATTGCAACCAAGTAATCCAACAAAATCATATTTAAGATAAATATAATAATGAAAGATTGATAAACAGAGTAGAGTTAATTTAGAAAGTTACAAAACAAATAGAAAGTGAAATTCTCTCCAACTCTACACCACGGCTACAAGAGCTCCTCTAATGAGCTAGATCTTCAATAATGTGGCTCCAAAACAAAGTGGAAATGAACAAAAACTAAAGGCTACAAAAAATGGCTCCAAGAAGAAGGGAGGAGAGGCACACAACGGGTGTACCCTTTCCAAACATTAGAACCCTAATAATTTCTCAAATACATATATTTAAAGGAAATGAAAAATGGGCTACAAATACGACGTTTATTATTCCAGCCCGACGTTCTTCGCCTAGGCGAAAGAGCACGTATCTTCTTCTGGCATACTGGTCCTTTGCCTTCTCCTCGGCGAAGTAGTGCCTTCGAGCATAACTTCTGCTTTCTCTTCTTTCAACCCTTTCTTTGCTTGCTTTTACTTTATATTCCTACGAAACATAGGCAAATGGAGGATTAGTGTAATCTTTAAGAATTTGGTGTGAATTCTAGCATTGGGTTACAAAAATACATGCAAAACACTCTATAAATGCTAATACGATCCACACCTATTAGTATGCCACATCCTACAATTCCAAGAATTTCATGCCCCAACCTCTCTGATCTAACAACTCCCGAATCAGGCAGACTCTATCACGAGTCTCTCATGTACACATACGCCAACCTGGATTGTGGACTTCCTTCTACTTATTGGCAGCTTGCATAAAATTGCAAGCGTGATGGTATCACAACTATCTAACTACCAAGTATCAGATGACACATCAATGACATTGGATTTAAAACAAACATTCACTCAATGATTATCAAATAACTCATTTTTTTCATTCTTTGAAAACTTTGTAAATTTCTTGCAAATAGCATCGAAGAACTCCTTTGCATTCTCAATCTTGGGAATGCTTGCATAAATAGATTTCTCCATCTAATTATTCATGTTCATTGGCAACAAGCTATTGAAATACTTTCGCGATCTCATGAACTTTTTTCATTTGCGAGAATTCTCGATAGTGGGTTTTTAGGAGAGCCTTTGACTGTAGGTCGGAGTTTCATAACTATCAAATTCATCATGAGAGATTTAATCCATTGTTTGCAATTAGTCCCATTAAATTTTGTGATGACAAAAAACTGAGAAAAGCTCAAAGGTGAAGAATAAATAAGAGAGCAATGTCAAAAATAAGTAGCAAAACAAAGGCATGCGAATTCTTCGTTCTTGACTTACCAAATGACTATGAAGTGGTCGCAAATGCTAGAATCTGCAAATACGAAAAGATTCATACGGGGTGAGACCAATTCAACGACCACCACAGAAGCCAAATGAGGAGCGATTTCCACGCGGTAGGAAGTAGTAAAGTGCGGCGTTTCATGGCAAATCTTGTTGAATATCAAGCTAGCGTCTATAAAATAATAAAATCATCGATGGAACAGCGCCGGTATCAGTATGGATCTTGTGAATTGATCTTGTAAGCATGAGAAATTACAACTGCGGTATTAATTTAAAAAATATCTTTCATGCTCAAACTCACGAAAACCAAGTTCATAAGCATTCGAGTATTTCTTAATTTTTACTCAAATTCATAAACATTCAATTTTATTCATAATATGATGCTATAAATAATGATAAATAGCATAAACATAAATTGTTAAAACAATATTATAGTAATGGTAAAAATATTGTAAAATTAGGTAAAATTCATTTATGCCAAAACCAAATTTAATGCTTTGATTAATGAAAAAATAAAGTTAGGATATTTGTAAGTCAAGATGGTCATGTTGGTCATTCTAATATAATTATTATTATAATATTTTATAGGGAAAAGAAAAAGGGCATTTATTGCCCATGTGCTAGCAATCAATAAAAAAAAACATGTTTTTATTGAAAAACGTGAAAAGAAAAACTATTCTCAAATACCTATTTTAACTTTCACGTCTCTCCTTCAAGTTTTTCATTCGGTAAAACCATGAACGCACATTACTTCTAATATTATTTTACCATCTCTCCCTTCACCATCGGTTGGTGATTCAAAAAGTACAGTCAAACCCCAAAATAAATCAAGGTCTCCATCAATATACTAGTAAGGATAGAAGAAAACGACAAAGAAACGGAAAAATGGGAGATATTTAGTGCCGAACCAAACTCTATAATTTTTTTTCACCTCGAAATTAAGTTGAATTTATGAATCCCAAAACCACAATGTTGTCTTGCTGTTCATCAATTTTCTCTTTAACAGAAATACAAAAAAAAAAAAAAAAAAAAACAGACCCAAAAATATAAACAAATTTGACAGCTTTAATGTTAATTAAGGTGGTTCTAATATCAACTATTAAATTATTTTATAAAATTAAGAATATTTATTAAGACAAAAAACAATAAATAAATTACAAAATAAAAACTTTAATTGTTTAAAAAAATATTAATTCATATTAGGTAAAAAAACATATATAGCGTAAATCAGAGATTATTGATTATCATTTATACCGGTGTAATAAATGAGATTAAAAAAGCTATGATGAAAAAATGGGAGGCGAAATTGGGCCCAGCGTATATAATTATCTTTAATCATCTAATAAATAACTTATAATTAACATGTAATATTAAATAATTAAAATTATTATATGATTGCAGTTAATGAATAGGCCACAGCATCCTAGTAAACACCATCAGTCATTTTGGGGATCAAATACCCAATTTTCTTCTCTAGTAGAAAACTAGCGTTCAACGCGATCGGCTGAAAGGTCAAGAAAATGAGAGGTATCTCCTGCCTGTAGTGCCTCCTGCATCGAGGTCCACTGAGTGACTCAGAACCCACCGATGGGGGTAGGAGCTGCTGAAGGAGATGAAAGTGCCAAATTCGGCGGCATCTTGGCAAGACGGTCTATGTTTCGAGGGTGGAGACAAAGGAAACGATGACCCCTCTGACGATGAGCTGGCCAGCTCAAGTATGGTATCGTAAAAGCCAGCTGATGGACCTTTATGTGAAACACCATCATCTTGTTAAGATAGCACCGCCTGTGAATTCATGGCCTTTACTAAAACTTTGAATTTTACCTTTTCATATCTGGGGATGGAGAAAAGACGGAATTAAAAAGTAGCAGTAGCATTTGCGGCCTTTAAGTTTATTCTGGTTTCGTTGAAATCATTAGTATTTTAAATACTATTCAATTCTAAAACTGTTTATCTGTAATGCAAGCATTAGGTGATCAATTACGATTTTGCAGTTCACTATAATATTTATTTTTTTATTTTTTAAAAAGATTTTGGCTCTCATTTGTTAAACATCTTAATTAAACACTTATTTTATAAAAGTTTATTAGATGAGATCTCATGTCATAAATATTTATTTAATAAGCTATCTGTATTTGGATGCATATTTAAAAAAAAAAAAGATATGCATTATTTTAAGGTATTTGAATACATTCTTCTGATGTGACTTACTCTTTGTTGAAATTATAGAAAAGACCATCATAAACACCTAAGATTAAAGTGTTTAAATAAATAAGAATTTGTCATAACTTTAAAAAAACAAAAAAAACTAAAAACTCAAGAACTAATATATATATATATATATATATATATATATATATATATATATATATATATATATATACTATATATATATATATATATATATATATATATATATACATGGTATGATAAAAAGTTTCAAGCCCAAGTAAAGATTCTTCTGCGGCATTTATCATTCGAATGTCTCATCTTTGGTATAAAAAATAACTAATGAATCATTATCTTCTCTTCACTTTTGTTTCATATACATCAAAGAGATTATAAAAATTAAAATATTATAGGTTTTTTTTCTTCATTAAAATTTTTGGGACGCTTTTTATAAATTGGAGCATTGATATCTGGCCACGGCGCATAGTTATTTTAAGGGCGTCGGCGCAAAAGCCTCTTGAACCTGCGGCGCAAGGTGCCAAAGTGCAGGCTTTAAGTCATGCGCGTCTGCAATATAAATAAAAATTATATATACCATTTAAGTATTGTGTATAGCTTTTGTCAAATAATAAAATACAATAAAGTAAGAACATTAAGCATAAAAATCAGCTTGTCCAATAATGCTTACATCCATGCCAAACATTTCCAAAACAATATAACAAACATCGTGTCGTCAAAAATCGTCACAAAAATTATAAGTTTCAAACAAAATAAACTACTCTATTGGATCCCATCAAATTCTAGCTGAAGAAAATCATCAACAATATCATTCTTCCCATCATCAATAGATTTTTTTTTTCTATTTTTTAATTATATGTTAGAATTTTTTACATAATTTTTTTCAAAAAATGTATCTATTTTCATAATTTTTTGGAATTTGTTTTCTATTTTTATTATTATTTTCCTATTTTACATCATTTTTAAATAAAGTTACCTATTTTTACATAATTTTTTTCCAAATTTGTTTCTATTTTCATTATTTTTCAGATTATTTTTCTTTGTATTTTCACATAATTTTTTCAAAAACTATCTTTTTTTTTACATAATTTTTTCAAATTTTATTTTTTCAGAATTTTTTTCTATTTTTTCACATAATTTATAAGAATACTTGATTTTGTCATTAAGATGATTGATTTACGCTTTCATATAAGCTTTTTTGATAAGCTTTTCCATAAAGTTTGTTGAAATAAGCTAAAATTGGCTTATAGGGGATCATAAGTTATTTTTATAAGCTATTCCAAACACCTATAATTTTTATCAAAAGTACTTATGTGAGAAGATGGGCTCAAATAAGCTATAAATAAGCTCTCTCAAACACACCATTTGTCTACAAATGTCTGCCCACTTAAGTCATTATCAGTATTTTAACCCTTTATACATTAAATTAAAATTTAAAAAGAAATAAAGCGCGAACCACGACAATTTAAATTTAATGGAACTAAGAACACATATGTTTATTAGTTCAATAAAATGTTTTAAAAATCAAACCAGTCACTGAATCGGAAAAGTTATCAGTTAAATGATTGATAGATTAGAACTTGATGATCGAATCATGGATTGGTAGATAATGTCATAATTATATAATTTATAATAATAGCAATTTTGAAAATAATTTTAAAAATTAAAAATAAATACTATAAAATATATATTTCATATAAATATATATTGATATTTTAGTTTTATTTATTTAAGTGTATATCTAATTATTATTATTTATTTTGGAAGGTAATTTATTAATATTATTATTATATGTTTGGGGTAAGCTTATTTAGTTTTACATAATATATAAAAAAATTGGGCTTGCTTTTCTTAGTTTCCTTCAATGTATTACTATAGTTTTATTCTTTTCATTTTAAAGGTAATGTGGTTTAATTCTTAGGAGCATTGATTCAAGATGATTGACATTCCAATAACACAATCTTAGGTAATTTTGGATAAAATACATGACAGAGATCACAAAACTTTATCTAATATTGGTAATAGTTATCTAAAATGTTATATTAAAAGTGTTGTTTGAAGAAACACTTTTTATAATTTAAAATTTTTTTAATCTAAGGTGAAAGTGTCTCTTGAAAAAATATTTCTAAAAATTCGAAAAATTGAAAGTCTGCACTAGAGAGACATTTTGAACTTAAAATTCCACTTTTTGAAGCTTCAATATTACGTGTCTTATTGATGTGGAGAAAACTGTATCATATTTAGAATTATTTTTCAAACCACATTTTTTTAACATGTTTTTTTTAATTTCTTTATTTTTTTTGGAAAGTTCTAATGCATGGAATTCTATGAATATTGCTTCTTACGTTGGGAATGAAAGAAGTGAAGAAGCAATTGAGCTTTATCTAAGTATGGTTCTTGATGAGTTCACATTTTTCATTGTTTTTTCAAGGCTTTTTGTTCTGGGTTTTGCATGAAGGCAGAAGAGCTCATGAGTGTTATATATTTTTATATATTGTTGGTTAAAAACAAGTATAAGAAGAGTTATATTTTTTATAGTATGATATATAAGTGTAAGAAAACATTACAAGAAGCCAAAGTGAAAATTGGTTCTATGAAATCCTAGCCTCCCTTTTTTCTAAACTTTTTTTCTGCTAGCCTTTTTTCTTTAAGTAATAAGGGGTGCTTTTTTTGTTATTTTTGGTAAAATCACCTCTCTACACCTTTTTTCCATTTTTTTTTGTCATAAAGTAATTCTTCAACACATATTTAAGTTTTTATATGTTTTTTTAGTGATTCAGGCGTCGCCTTAGTGTGCATATGATTGTCGTCGCCTTTGTGCACGTGTGGTTGTCGTCGTTTTGGTACGGTGGGTGGTTGTGTTGTCTCGTTATGATGATTTAGTTTTCATCGTTGTGATACGGCGTTTATTTATGTTTAGGCGATTTAACTTGGTAAAGTATATAAAATCGGAGGCAATCAATCGATGAGTGCCGTCGGTATGTTGCGAGAACTTGATTCAAAGGTATTATAGTCATAATAGTAATATCAAATGTTTAAACTCAAGTATAAAATGTATAGACTTTGAATCGTTTTATTATACTATTAACTTAAATATTATTTTATCCTTTATGGTTTTTAGCGATTTTGATTTTATGTTTTTATTGATATATTGCTAGTTGAATCAATGAAATTATTTCTCTTCAAAAAAAAAAAAAACTACAAATAAAAAAACGGATAATGACGTTTTTTAAGTGTCAAGAAATATATGAGATGACACTTTTCGAAAGCGTCATCACCATGGTGGACACTATAAGTGTTTGTGAATAATGACGCTTTCAAAAAGCATCATCTTTGATTAATTCATGCAATTACTCTTAAAGCAAGCATCAACTTTTGATGTATTAACAATGATACTAGTAAAAAGCATAATCTTTGAAATTTTTTTATTATCAACAACACTTTTAGAAGTGTCATCTTTAACTCATTTCCTATTAAAAGTAATAATTATATCCTATATTAAAATAATGGATTTCCATGATTCAAAAAAAAAAAATAATAATAATAATAGATTTCCATATAATTAAATAGAAGATTTTTTTTTTAATAATAATAATAAGAAGAAGAATAACACATTTAATTTCTTTCCCCTTGGTGACCTAAAACCTAATTCACACAAAATTATAAGTTATAAAATTAAATTAAAATTTTCAAATTGAAATGTTTAAAATTTTCATATACAATAACATAGTCAAACAATGAATTTGACCACTTAAGAAAAATATTACAAAATTGTTAATTATATCAAAAATATTTTAATAACAATTTATGACTCCTCTAAAATGAATATTATTCGTATGGTGACTGTTGTAATCTTTATGGTTTTGGCATTTGATATTTTCTATTTTTTCATAACCTACAAAAAAGATAAGAAGAATAAGAATTCTCTTAACCTTCAATTTGAGGGAAGAAAAATGTTTATCGGAACACTTTGCTTGTTTATTTTTTGTGTAAAATCACAATTATTTTTTATGGAATTGTCTTAATATTATAAATTCAATTCTTGATGATGCATGTACAATTATTTTTAAATTAATACCCGATCCAAACTTTTCCATATGGATTTGTATACAGCTTTGATTTTCGGTTATAGTAATCATGATAAAATGTGTGAATCTCTACATGTTCTCAAGAATAAGACTAGGAAAGGGCATTGAAGCAAATGAGAACACTTTGTCAGGCTTTTGTTGTGAAGTGAATTTAGAGAATGTGGATACTGGTAAGTTGATTCATGGTTTTTATCATTAAAGATGGCCTTCACTCTGCTGTTGCTTCGCAAACATCACTCCTTAGTCCTTACCATGTATTGTAGATTTGGCTTGGTTGGTAATTCTTTTAGGCTCCGTTTAAACCCAAAAAGTAAAAAGAGAAAATAGCTAAAGAAAATGAAAAGAAAGAAAAATATAAAATAAATTTAAATTATATATATTTATTCAAACTCATTTCATTTCATTTGTTTCTCTATTATATAATAACTAAAAAATTCAAAACATATAAATTTTTGTTTATATTTTCATTATTGAATCAAACATAAAAAAATAATTTTCTTTAATAATTTTTTCTTTCCTAATAATTGCTACTTTTTTTCTACTCTAAGGGTTTTAAAAGGAACGGAGCCTAATGGTTTTGAAGCAGTTCAATGATTCCAAACTGGTGAAGTGGACATCAGGTATAGCTGGTGTTGTGCAAAATGGTAGAGAAGATACCGCTTCATTAAAGTTCTAACAAAAATAAAATAAAAATCGACAGTGAACTTTTCAATTTAAAATAACTAAACATTCGATTAAAGTTATAACAAAAATAAAACAAAAATCGATAGTGAACTTAATATTTTCAATTTAAAATAATTAAACATTCGTACTGGTTCTGGAATGCCTATGTTCTTTGAGGCGATTCACGAGGAAGTATCCAGGGTACTGGTTCTGTCTATCCCTGTCTCAAATATTTTCTCATTTCTTTGGCTTTATCTCTGTAAATCTTGCCACCTTCCTCCACCACAACCAGCCTCAGTGAATGGGCCACGGCATCCCTAGTAAACCATCCATCCTGCTCATTTCTGGGGATCAAATACCCAATTTTCTTCTCTCGTAGAAAACTAGCGTTCAACCCTTGATCGGCTGAAAAAGTCAAGAGAATGAGAGGTATCTCCAACTGTAGTGCCTCCACCACGGAGGTCCACCCTGAGTGACTTAAAAACCCACCGACGGAGGGGTGGCTCAGTATCTTCAGCTGAGGCGCCCAGCTCGTGCACACCACCCCGCGACCCTGGGTTCGATCCTCGAATCCTTCCGGCAGCTGGAGCACCTCTGTATCAGAAGGTCCCCCCCGCCTCAATTTTAAAACCCAGAAGAAGGGTAGCCCGCGGCTCAACCTAGCGCGATTCAGCGAGTTCAGTCTGATTGGGTGTGGCCTCGCTCCCGAATGCCACGTACACCACCGATCCTCCTGCTTGTTTCTCCAGCCAGCCTTTGATTACCGGCCAACTCTCATCCTTGTCATCGTCCCCACCGTGCGGTAAGATAGGTGGGAGCTGACCCACCGGGACGACTGGTTTCCGGTAAAGCTCCTCCAGGAGGCGCAGCCACTCGGCTTCCAACTCCTCACAACTTCGCACGGCCAAAAGGTCACAGCCTCTGAGACAGGTGGAGAATCGGTGCATATCGGAGGCGCCGGAAGCATCACCCAAGATAGCATGGTTAAAGATCTTCATGACCTCGAAGTACCGAAACGCTACTGTTGAAGGAAAGGGCACCCACTTGGGGGAAACGGTGAACTCCTCGGCCTCCGTACGCTGATCTTGACCGCTAGGATCAATACAACAAAGAGTAGACGCTGTGAATATACTAAAAAATCCGCATGAAATACCCAGTTTGGTGGCGATCGGCGGCAACCAATAAGCGGTGAAATCATGAAAGACCCAATCGGGAGCCGCGGCATCCAGGAAGCCGGTTATGGGTTCTTGTAGCAAATTGTAGGCTAGCTTGAGGAACTGGACTTTGTTCTCCGGGAGATCCGTGGTGGATTCTGCATTCTCCGGTAGGTTCGGCACGTGAGGTAATGGGAGCTTAACGAAGGAGATACATGATATCAAATTCGGCGGCAGCTTGGGAAGACGGTCTATGTTCCGAGAGTGGGGCAAAGGAAGCATGATGACCCCTCTGAGCAATGAGCTTGGCCAGCTCCAAGTATGGTATCATGTGGCCAAAAGCCAGCCATGGAAACAACACTATGTGAAGCTTACCATCATCTTGTTTTGGTAGCTGCGCCTGTGAATCCATGGCCTTCACACCCTAAAAACTTTCTAGCTTTTTCATCTCTATAGAATAGAGAAAAAACGAGATTTAAAAAGAATAGTAGCATTTGTGGCAAGTTTATACCAATTTTAAATTATCCTAAGTCAATACTTTCAGCTAAGATTATTTGGATTTATTCTGCTTCACATTGAAACCGATACTATTAATTACTCGTTTCTCGATCCCCCCTTAATGCCAAAGCATTAGGTGATCAGTGATTTTCTGAATGCACTATAATATTTATTTTAATTTTTAAAAAGATTTTGTCTACGGAATCACAATGTAGAGATCATCAATAATTATATTTACAGCCCCTCTTATACATTAAATTTAGAAATAAAGCACGATTATCCACAACAATTTAAAATTTAATGGAGCTGATAACACATCTGTTTATCAGTTTCAACACAAAAAGAAAAAATCATAAAATAATGTAAGCATTTAGGTACGTTTTGGAAATGCAATTTTAATTAATTATTTGAAAACCATCAAATGATTTGAAGCTTAAAAAAGAATAGTAGCAATAGTAGCTTTAAACCAGACTATAGAATTATTCTAAATCAGTACTTTCCAGATAAGATTTTTGGATTTATTCTACTCACATTGAAATTCAAAGTATTAATCACGAACTAAAAAATAAGACAGTTTCTCCGCCCACTTAATGCCCAAAGCATTTGGTCAATTATGATTTTGCAATTCAACTAAAATATTTATTTTTTTATTTCTTAAACAAATATTTTGTCTCCACGGAGAAGTAACAACGCATAGGTCATCAATAATTATTTTGCAAACCCACCCCACTTGTACATTAAAAAAAAAAAAGCACTCAAGTTTCTATTTAAAAAATTGATTACCACACAGCTGTGTAGATAAGATAATGATTTACCGTCCAAAGATAATCTAATGTTAGAATTCAAATTAGAACAGTGCATTTTGTACAGATGAAGGATTTTATCTTTGGTCCAGACCTCAAATTCCAAATATAAAATGATAGAAGAGTTTTGCATTTGTATAGATTACTTAGCATTTTGTATCCTCTCTACATGCAATTTATTTAAATTATTACATTATAGAGCTTTGTGTTTTAAAAAATTATTTAATGTTGCTAATTTATATGATAAAATGTTTAGCATTTGAAAATGAGGGATAGTTTGAGTTCGTATAGATAAATTTTTTTTTTTTTTGAAAGATGGTACGAACAGTTTACTTTGAAACTAAATTATTTAGCTAGTAAAAAAAAAGTTAATTTTAGGCAAAGTTCTATTTATTTTTATTTTTTATTTTTGAAGGATGTTAAGCAAAGTTAACCATGAATTATAGTGATAATTCATCCCAATTTAATGATTTACCACTAAACGTTCATGTGAGGAGATCCCAATTACCAAGTGGGTTTGGTTCTCGTAAACCCGACCCAGTTCAGGCCTCCCCCGCACCGCCCCATCACAACCACACCTATGGCGTATTCATTACGTGGGATCAGTCACAGGTCAACAGTCTCGCCCGTTGCAAGAAAGAGATGCAACGATGTCTACTGGAGAATTTGAATTGGTTAACTATCCAACACGCCAAAGCAAGCCCAACCCCACCTCGCTTTCTCAAATCTTCTTCTTGTGCAGTTAAACGTTTCTTTGCAACTTCCTCAACGGTGGAAGCCTGTCAGATTCTTTACAGTTGTATTCTTGCTTTGATTCAGCAATGTATAGGGGACAAAATCCATTACAGACATCGCAAGAATTCAATCCCACATAAACGTGGGTTTCATCAGGTACGAGTTAATAAGCTGCGTTTGATGCGTACCTTAAGTGCGGCAGGGTCGGGTACGCGCGTAAGGTGTTCGATGAAGTACCTCATAGGCACATCGTTGCATGGAATTCTATGATTGCTTCTTACATTAGGAATGGAAGAAGTGAAGAAGCTATTGAGCTTTATCTGAGGATGGTTCCCGATGGAGTTCTACCTGATGAGTTCACATTTTCCAGTGTTTTCAAGGCCTTTTCTGATCTGGGTCTTGTACGTGAAGGCAGAAGAGCTCATGGGCAGTCGGTGATTTTGGGTTTGGGGGTTTCTAACGTCTTTGTTGGTAGTGCTCTAGTTGATATGTATGCAAAATTTGGTAAAATGAGGATGCCAGTTTCCTGACCAAGTTGTGGGGAAAGATGTGGTTTTGTATACAGCTTTGATTGTCGGTTATAGCCATCATGGTGAAGATGGTGAATCTCTACAGGTTTTCAAGGATATGACTAGGAAGGGCATTAGATGCAAATGAGTACACTTTGTCAAGCATATTGGTTTGTTGTGGTAATTTAAAGAATGGATGGATACTGGCAAGTTGATTCATGGTCTCATCATTAAAACTGGCCTTGACTCTGCTGTTGCAAGGTATTAGTACTCACAAACGTCACTCCTTACTATGTATTCTAGATGTGGCTTGGTTGGTGATTCTTTAATGGTTTTCGAGCAGCTCAATGATCCCAACCTGGTGACATGGACATCAGTTATAGCAGGTCTTGTGCAAAATGGTAGAGAAGAGATTGCACTAATGAAGTTCCGACAAATGTTAAGAAGTTCCTTAAAGTAACTCCTAATTCTTTCACATTATCTAGTGCTCTTCGAAAGCATGTTCCTAAGCTCCTCTTGCAATGCTCGAGCGGAAGGGAAACAAATCCATGCTATCGCCATGAAATTTGGGACTGATATCGATAACATGTGGGGTGCTGCAATTTATTGATTTCTATGGGAAATGTGGAAGTACAGAAATGGCAAGGTCAGTTTTTGATGGTTTTCTTGAAGCTGATCTGGTATCCATGAACTCAATGATATACGGTTATGCCCAGAATGGTTTTGGGCATGAAGCGCTCCAACTATTCAACAGGATGAAGGACTTAGGACTTGAACCAAATAATGTTACATGGCTGGGTGCTCTTTCGGCATGCAACAGCGCAGGATTGCTTGAAGAAGGCTGTCATATCTTTTCATCTGCTAGGAAAGATGGTAATGCAGAACTGGCCAAAGATCAGTATGCTTGCATGGTTGATTTGTTGGGGCGTGCTGGGAAACTTAAAGTAGCAGAAATGTTGATAAACGAGGCAAACATTTCAGACGTTGTTATATGGAGGACATTGCTTAGTGCTTGTAGGATTCATGGAGATGTTGAGATGGCGCGAAGAGTAATGAATAGAGTGATAGACCTCAGCACTCGAAGATGGGGCTCTCATGTTCTGATGTCCAATCTTTATGCTTCAACTGGTAATTGGAGCGAGGTGATTGAGATGAAAAGCACACAATGAGAGAAAATGAGATTAAAGAAGAATCCTGCAATGAGTTGGGTTGATGTTGAAAGGAGACCATACTTTCATGGCTGGAGACTGGGTCCCACCTAAACTTTAGGGATATAAATGAAAAGTTGGAGGAATTAATAGAAAAGGTTAAGGAATTGGGTTATGTTCCTGATACAAGATTTGTGTTGCAACACTTGGGTGAGGAAAAGAAAATGAGGTCTTTATATTATCACAGTGAGAAACTGGCTGTAGCCTTTGCTCTATGGAGGAGTACTAACAAGAATATTACTATCAGGGTTCTCAAGAACCTTAGGATCTGTGGGGATTGTCATACTTGGATGAAATTAGTCTCCAAAATTGTTGGCAGGGATATTATTGCTAGAGATGCAAAGAGATTTCATCATTTCAGAAATGGGTTATGTTCCCAGTGGTGATTATTGGTGAATCTGTTATGAGGTCTTTATCTCATTCAAGGGTCCTTCGCGCGTAAGGAACCATTGATTGATGCCCAACTATTTTTGGTTTGATCGATTTATGGACCGTTAGCAACTCTTGCTACCTTTAATCGATATTCTTTCTCTTCCAATATAGTCGATTATACTATGAAAATAGCCATCTGTAAGTTTCTGTTTTGTAATCCTTTTTCTTTCTAGATATGCAAAATTTGATCACTTTTTAGGCTAACTTGAAGTGGTTTCCTTTGTATTTAGGGTGGAAAGATCTGCTCCAACCCATTAGCCCTTCGGAACTTAGAGGACGAGGCATGTCAATAGACTGCTAGAGTGGAAACCGCAAAGTGGATAACGTCACACACCCTACACAAACGAGCTCCGCGCGCCCCCCCCTGCCCCCCGCTTCTCCCATATCAGCATATTCATGGCCGGGCGACTTTTCTAGATCCAAAGTAAAGCCAGCCATTCAATTTCTGCCTAAATTCTGCGGATCACTTCTCTAGAATAGCTCTGCTTGAAACAGTCAGAGCCTTTTAGATTATGTATGGCTCGTGAGAATGAAGACTGGAGGTGAAAATTTTTCTTTCCCATTCTTATTGAAGCCATTTCTCCTCTAATAAGAAATCTGAAACCTTTTGGGTTCATGAGAATGAAGAACAGAATTAAATTTTTCTTTCTATCTTATTCAAGCTATTTATCCTTGTATAGAATAGATTTGTTGATTCTAATTTTTTGTTTTTTTTAAAGTTAAAATTAATTTTAATTATAATATAAGAATTATTTCTACAAGGATTCGAATCCGAACCCCTTCCTTATGTCCTCATTTTTATGAAACATGAAGACTCTATCACCACATGAATTAGGTATAATAAGCTACCCTTTGTATTTGGATGCATAAAGAAATGTAAAAAGTAAATGATTATTTTGTTTTCATTTTAATATTAAGTAATAATAGAAATTTGAGTATAATATTCATGCACATAGTTTAAATAATAATTTTTTTTTAAATCTCATAATCTATAAAATTTGAAATAATTTTTATTTTAATTTAAAAAAAAAATGTTTTTGAGAGTATTTTTTTGCTCAATAATAATAGTAAAAAAAAATCGCTTGATATATTTAAAGCTGGCAGGAGCTGAGTGTCACAGACTTATTGCATATGCTTTCGTGACTATAGCAGAAGAGCTTAATGAAGATCAAGCGTGTTGATAGGTTCAGCCGAATGAAGAGAGCTCGCCCAAAGGCGCAGTTTATCATGGTCAGTGCCTCTTCTGAGTTCAAGCACGTTAATCCGATTAAGTCTCGGGAGCCGTCACTAGTCTGGCGTCACTATGAAGAAGGTGTTATCTACCCTACACAACCTCGGGTCAGAGCCGTGTTCGCTCTCCCTCATGAGCCCGAGACAGGCAAAAACTACCAACATGCAGCATGAAGCGCTGCGTGGAAGGACGGGTCTCAATTTAACTGGTGTTCATGAGATCGTCACACGAGCCACGTTTGTCGCTGAACTAGCAGCCCTAACAATGGTAGCAGAGCCGGACAAAGTCGGGTCAATGCGATATTGTCGCTTTGTCGATCTTAATAGCTAAAAAAGTCCATCTCTCAAAGATGCTAATAATTGATGAAGCCAGCGCGAATAAGCGCAACGATTTAACCCATGTAATGGACGTGGTTGTTCCCTTCAGATCGCATGAGGTGCCGGTCAGCCGTTTCCAAGAAGGCGTAACGCAGTGCTCGCCTCTTACCAGGGTGAAAAGTCGCTTTTAGATGTTGCTTTTTGGGGGGCGGAAGCTTGGAGCCGGGGCTCCTTCCATGGCTAGTGATGCCGCCCCTTTAGCGATGGAAGTTCTCGCTCAGGTACGGGCCTCAGACCTGCGTATAATGGCCCGTGGGGGAGCAAAGAATCTCGGCTGCGTAGATCAGAAATATGCTCGCACCCAGGGCGTGCAAGATATCAAGGGGGAGAATGCTCACTAATTGTATGTGCATCCGCTAATTACAATATAGTGCAAGCTTAACAAAGATCAAGTGTGTTAACAAGTTTGAGTGGAATTGTGAGAGTGCTTTATAGTTGCATGCAAGTGGATCGTGATTGAAGCTTCTTCAGAGTTCAAGCACACGACTAATTCCTGGCTAAGCCTGGGGGAGCTTGTCACTAGTTCGACTCGACTCATGAAAAAGGTGTCGACTACCCCGCACAAACCGGGGCTCTGAGTCTAAGCCGGCCTCCGAAGGAACCCAAGGCAGGCGAACCAGCTTAGTATAAAAAGGCATGAAATGTGACATGGTGTTAGGTCTCATGAACGTGCAAGTTCGTGTGAGACCATCATAGAGAAGCCGGCGCCGCTCCGTGAACAAGTAGACCCGTGACAAGAGGCACCTTCCCATTGGAAGAAAAAACAAAGACTTAGACATTATTGGGTGAAATGGGCAGTATGAGATAGTGCAACGTTTTTTATTCTCAAAAATAAATAAATAAGGCTACCAAGCATCCCTGATGCCTGCTGCTTGGGCCGTCGAATGCAAGGCAATTTCATAGGTATGCGTTCCAAATCTATGAGTACCTAATAAAACAAGGCAAACCATGGTGGTGCATGGTAAGATACGGTGGACCAACATAAGGTGCATGGTAGCATATGGTGGACATGCACCTATTGCAAACAGGTGTGAGTTTGAATTTGAAAATGAGAGCCAGATTTCAAATTCAAACATCATTCATGTTGGAGCCAGATTTTGAATATTGGAGGTAGATTCGAATTCAAACAAAGGAGGGAATTGGCACCTGTTGGGAAGAGTCACCAAGCTTGGCAATAAACACCAAAGTCTATAAAAGGATGTAGTCTCTAACTTAGAGGGGGTTAGAGAGTGTGCCCAATTTTCTCTCAGATTTTTGTAATCTATCAGATGTCGAGAAGTGCACCGCACTGACAATTTTTGTCAAGTAATGATAAGTCGATCATTTCCTGTATACACTAAGTGTCTAATACGCTGCTTTTGAGAGACACTGTGAGGAAGGGTTGGCTAAAAGTGTTAGCACCGCACATCCAGAAGGATAAAAATTCCTTGTGATAAATCAGGGGTGTGACAAGTGGTATCAGAGCATCAAAAGATGGTCGGGAACAATCAAGGAACTGATGGCTTTATTGAAACGCCGCCGGAGATCGCTCAAGGATGAAGACACCGGGTGGATCGTGATTTGCGTGACTAATGAAAACGAGTTTGAAGTGCAATACACTGATGGAGGCCAATATAAATATGCAAGGGAACCCCGACGATGCCCCTCAAAACTAATCTGCAGGCATTGATGGCCGAGTACCAGGATGTAGTGTAGTCCATGGGGGCAAAGATCTCAATCCTGAAAAAGGTTGTGGCCCAAAGTCCCTCTACAGTGTCGGGTCCCCCACAGAAGGTACGTGTACCAGAACCCAAGGGGTTTGGGGGTGCTAGAAATGCTAAGGAGTTGGAAAATTTCCTATGGGACATGGAGCAGTTCTTCAAGGCTGCTCATGTGCCCGATAGTGAAATGGTGTCCATAACCGCACGCATCTATCCTGGCGGATGCAGTTATGGTATGCCACTTTGACGGAGATGATGCGTAGTCCGGAAGGCCCCAGATTAATACATGGGAGACTCTGAAGAGGGAACTGAAGGAACAATTCCTACCCACGAATTCAGCCTGGCTTGCAAGAGAATCCTCAAAGCGGTTGAAGCATACAGATTCAGTGAGGGAATATGTGAAGGAATTTAGTTCCATCATGTCGGGATATTAGAACATGTCCGATGAGGACAAATTGTTCAATTTTATTTCGATTACTAGGTAATGCATTGAACTCGTGGAGACAGGGAGTTCGTGGATTCGCCGGGATCGCACGAGTCGTAGCCGGACCACCGTGGACTATAAGATGGGCGCCATCAACACGTGTGCAAGTCCATGTATTCTGGCAAGAAGCGAGGCGGCAGAGGGCAAACCTTCGTCCAATAAGAAGGTCAGCCGGAAGGGAACTAAGAAAGGTCAGAGAGGACGAAACCCCGTGGAGACAACCACAAATTCCAGCAGCCAAAACAAACGACCGGGCACGGATGCTTCATATGCAATGGCCCTCACTGAGCCAAAGACTGCCCCAAGAGGGAAAAACTGAGTGCCTTAGTCACTGCAGATGACAAGGCCAGTACTGATTTAGATTCACCCTCCCGAGTGAATCCTTTGCAATTGCTCAATGCAATCAATAACGAGAACCAACCGCAGAAAACTTTGATGCATGTTCAGGTGCTGCTTAATGGGATCCGGGTAAAAGCGATGGTAGACAGTGGTGCCACGCACAATTTCCTTGCAACCAATGAAGCCTCGAGACTGATCTCAAAACCCAGATGATGATAGCCTGATCAAAGCAAAGTGTGGAATGCAAGAAGGCACAAAGGGATGGCATTGCCAAGGATGTCCTCACAAGAAGTTGGTGAATGGAAGGGTAAAATTAATTTACTATGCTCCATATCGATGATTTCACCTAACTTTCGGGATTGATTTCTTCCTCAAGTCTAAGGCCTTCTTGATTCCTCATCCTGGGTGGACTTAAGGATCTTAGAGGAGAAACAGCCCCCGCGAGCTCGTAGCGAGCGGAAAGGCAAAGAAGCATGGTATGCTAAGATGGTGTCACCCGCAATCAAGAAAAGGGCCTGCCAGGCAAGAGAGACATACCTCGCGCTTTGTGGAAATCAACGAAGGACACGAGCGCCGGCTCCTAACCTCGTGGATCGGGATACTAAAGGAATTCGGGAGACATTATGCCTCCGAGTTGCCTGCAAAGAGTTGCCTCCTCGAAGACCCATTGATCACAAGACGCCGATTCACAGGCCAAACCTCCGCCTGTCCCTTACCCGATGGCCCCCCGCAATTGTCAGAACCCGGGAGGAAACAAATGAAAGAGTCACGGACGCATGATCCACCAGGCTCCATTTGGCACCCGTTCCGTCTCCGGTAAGAAACATGACGGATCACATGTGTGGATTACGGCTCTTAAACAAGGTAACCATAAAAACAAGTACCCGATTCTTCGCGGCCAAATTAAGTTCACAAACGGCAAAGGCTCGTACTTCACAAACTGTAATCTCGAGATCGGCTACTAGCAAGTCCGGATTGCGGAAGGTGATGAGCCAAAAACCACATGTGTAACTCGTTATGGTTCATATGAATTTCTTGTAATGTCAAGTCAGCTCACAAATGCCCCTGCAAGCAACATTCCTCGTAACAAATGAATGACGCATCGCTTGACTATCTCGATGCTTTTGTAGTCATTTCATTTACGACATTATGGTGTGCCAACCAGACTCTAAATGAGCACAAGATGCACTTGAGAAAGGTGTTCCACGGCCAGGAACACAAATCGTATGTGAAGCCGTAGAAGTGCGAGTTTGCAGGGAGCATATCACATTCCCGGTCACAAAAATCGCTGAAGGCCGTGATTCGGATGGATGAAAGAAAGGTGCAAGCCGTGATCGACGCCGCCAGGTGATCCGAGAAATTTCCACCAGAAAAAGAGCAAAATCACCCCTAGCCAAAACCTGAATTTCTATTCTCTAGATCCTGATGACGAAACGGATTTCACCGCTGGAATCGCTCAAATCTAGTTACCATCGCCGGCCCGAGATAGTCGAAATTTGCACGCTTCGAGGCATCGCCATCGGCGTCAGGAAATCATACGCGACGCCAAGAAAGTCACCTATAACACGCACTCATATACATGCCATGATAGAAATGATGAAAATGGACGCCGAGATGTCAAACGTCGAAAATCCAAGCTTAGGACATAATGGCCATTATTTAAATTCTAAGTTAGATAAGACAAAATACTCCTTAATAGTGTCAGGCTCTTCAAAAGGCCACAAAAAGGAATGTGATCAAGCAAAGAAGCTGTGAGGAGAGCAGAATGGTGTTTCTTAAAGGAGAGAGCATCGCTTCTCTAGATTTCTCGGGCAATCCGACCATCAAATTCTTCTGAGCAAGAAGGAGCCGCCTAACACTTGCGCCTACTGACTCCGCCAGGAGTTTTACAAAACCCGTGAGGTGGGCGGGATTTATCCTCCACAGTCGGTAAATTTCTCATTTGCTGTTTCATAATGTTTCGTCAATCATGGCCTAACAAAGCAGATTTTTTGATTCATCTCCAAAACCAGGACCTAAGTGTGAAATTTATAAAGACAAATATTATCACCTCAGGATCGTGGTATGGTCAGTTGTTAAGGTTATCATAAATTTATGAACAAATCTCGGAAGTTGATGGTGTGAGTCTTAAATGGGTCGAATCAGGAAAACGTATCGTGGTGGAACCTCACAAGAACTGAGGGTTTAACGTTCCCAAGAATAGTGTCTTACAAAATACCTCAGTGGGTATGAATTGTTTCACTGGAAGAATTCAAATTATGAATTGCTCAGGTTACTAATTAGCCCAAGCACAGAGCTAATTTTCGGTGTGTAATGGACGTAACATATTAATATATACTCAGGTAGACAAAATCATATAAAATGTATGTCATGTTATATATATCAGACGTATTATATGAATTGTATGAAATTTGGCACCATGCATTCTATATGCTTCGCACCTCTGTAACGATAGAGAGTGAGTGCATGAGGTGACTCATATAGTCAGTTTTATGGCTTGACTGTAAAAATAACAATAATTATCTAAGGGTATCCATATAAAACACTCCACCCGCCTGAGTCTTACCACTCAGATATACATCGGGAGGGTTGTCCACCAAATATACATTCCAGCAAGTCGGTCTACTACTTATATCGGTGTAGTCCACAAATAAAAAACAAACATCTATTGAAAATAATCGTTTCATAATGCGCACAGTGCGCGTAGGAGCTTCCGTATGACCGCAAGATGAGCAGTCAGTGACATTCAAGTAGATCAGCGCATTTATCAATGCGTGGTTTTCTTGAAAGCATCACATACACTTAGCGTGAGTAAAGAACCCATTTAGTGGGTGATCTCCACTACAGCATTAGCTCACCCTATCGAGGATATTTCATTTTCGTGCCAGGAGCGTGTGAGGAGACGCCATCCTAGAGGCCTAGTTTGAGAAGAAAGTCGGAAGCTGGTTGTTTGCGACATGTATACATGATAGGAATGTTTTTCATTTTAATATATGTTTGTATAAGAGTACTTGTGAATTTGAAACTATTGTATATATTCGGGAATTATTGGGATGAGTATTGGCTCAGGGGCCAAGTGGTCGCTTTACTCATGGATTGTTATATTGATTGTTAGGATGAAAGTTGAGATGTATCCCTGTAGAGCTCCCGTACAAAGGAGACTCGCCGATTCACATGAGAAATGTCGTGGTCACCCGACATTCATGAGTGTTTCAGTAATGGACAGTCAATCTAACACTTCTGATTGGGGGCGTCACAGCCACTAACAAAGGACAGAGTTGCGGTCATTCCTCTGGATTAGAGCAAACTACTACGTGGAGATTCATAAAGGGCTACCAAAGATTGTCTCTCCATCGGCTGTATTTTCTAAAGAAAGACATCGAAAGTACGGATCGGGACATAGAGTGCCTGACTGCTTTCAAAGCCTCAAACATTCCAAAAGAATCCGCTTTTGTGCTGCTCTAACTGGACTCTCCCTTTGAAGTTCGGGATCGATGTTTCTGACAAGGCCCCCGGGTGGAGTCTTGCAGTGTGAAGGACACCCCGCGGGCATTTGAGAGCCTGAACCGTTTAGGCAGAATAGCGTTACTCAACTCATGAGAAAGAAATGACAACAGTAGTTCACTGTCTGCAACAATGGAGGCACTACCTCCTCGTGGATTTTTTTATCGCTGGTGACGGATATCGTGGCAAAACACCTTCTTCTAGACACATAAGAAGTTGAGTGCAAGGCAAACTCGTTGGCAAGAGTTCCTGGCCGAAGTTCACTCTTGAGTGGTCACCGCCCGGTGACGACACAACAATTTCTCATAGCGACGCACTCGGGCCGAAAAGAGGTGGGTGGCTTATATCATGACTTTGTGTTAGAAGTCATCTCGCATTTCAATGAGCTTTATCAAGGCGGCCGGTGGATCAACGCCGCTATGAGAAACCGAGACAAAGAAGTCGTGAAATGGGAAACCAAAAGTACCGGGCTAGTGCGATCTCCTTGTTTTCAGCCGAGGAAGGCTCTAAGGTGTCCCGGGCCGGTGGACTGGCGAGAGAGCCGCTGAAAGAGACCCATGATGCGGGCGGCGTGCCATCCGTGGAGAGCGGGACTACACACACCCGTGTCCTATTATCGCCAAAAAGCGAATCGTGAGACGATAGCCAGAGGCAAGTCTTGTTTCTGAGATGCCGGGCTAGACAAGACTGAAAAGAAAAAGATGGCGGGGTTGCTGCAACCTCTCCCCATACCAGAAAAGCCATGGCAAAGTGTCTCCATGGATTTCATCTCGGGATTCCCTAAGGCCCGTGAGTGCAAATCCATCTTTGTCGCGGGTTGACGGCTTTCCAAGTACTAAAGATTCATGGCGAAGACTTCCGAGGCATGTTCAAAGTAGAAGAGGCGTACTAACTGCTTTTTCGTACCATGGTGAAACATTTCGTCATTTAAGGACATAATCGCTGACTGGATGCTGCATTCACATGACGGTTCAGTGGAACTAAGCTCGGCCCTGAGTCAGTTCTCCATCGCAAATCATCCTCAAACAGATAGCCGTGACCTAAAGAATCAATGGATCATTGAAGAAAGTACTTAAAATAGTGACGGCTACACGTAAAACTGGTGGATTTGTTTCGACACCGCTACTTGTGCCACAATCCCTGATAGAAGCTCAAAGAATGTGGATGAGCCCCTTCTGAGTCAAGCATGGGTCATACCAAGAACCCTTTAGATGTGGCAAAGCAATGGTCAGAGAGACAACCCACAAAGACATCGACTAGCCATTTCCCGGCAGAGATGTTCGATGAGGCACGGGAAAGCCTTGAGAAGGAGGCTAGAAGAATGAAGAAGTATGCTGATCAACATAGACGGGCACTAGAATTTTAGATCGGGGATAAGGTGTAGCGACCCTAAGCCCGGGTCTTCGAATTGGAATGGCGAGTCCGAACTCGAAACCCCGGATGCCCGCGACCTCTTTATTTTACATTTTATTAAGTTTTCTTTTTCAAAAGTGTCGCGACTCAATCCCTATCGAATTCGAATGTATGATCCGAACCAGAGCCCAATTTACTCCGACGTTTTTATTTAGCTTATTAAAACTTTTAATTAATTTGTATAGTTGCGGAAGCGGTTTTAGTTTTGGGCAAGCCCACAATGATTTACAAATTTCAAAGTAATTCGGTAGGCCCATAAACATTAACAAAATACATTTACAAAGAAAGACATTCTATGCCCCTTCAAAATGATATACAAAAACTGCCGTTCATGGTTTAACCCTTTTGTTTCAAAATACTACTTGTTCAAAAGAGATGATATTTAAATGGACTAAGATATACTTATACGCCGTACTCTCTATGACTCGCCGCACTACCTTGTCTCCCCTTCTCTGTCTACTCGAAACCTGCGCATAGATAAATTCATACGCACAAGCATTTTCATGCTTGGTTCATACAGCTTCTATTTCAATATTCAATGTAGTCAAAGATGCATTTAACATTAAACCAAGTCATTAATTCAACATATAATTAAGGCATGGTTTTCGCAAGCTTTCAATTTCTAAAATCATTTACCAAATCATCATACAATTTCAACGCAACAATTCATTTCACAATTCACTTATGAGATTTAAGCATATACATAGAAATCCCATTTATACTGGCCAATGTTGGTTATTTCCCACCTTGACTATTTAATTCTGACGCTTCGACGGATTCCTTTAATGAATCCCGCCTTATTATCATTCTGCATTTCCAATTCACATTTCGACGATTCGTCACTAATCCCTCCACTCCTTTATTATCACCCTAAGAATGTTTACACATTTAACACCGATCTCCCATCATGACGGATGTCGTTTGGTACCTCTATTACGTGGTATCAATTAAATGTCATACGCCATCACGACAGATGCCGACAGATCCCGCCATGGACATTTCTTCAATGCCATACGCCATCATGACTCCGATGTCGATTAGTGCATCCCCGCCAAGTGAGACATCGACACCCTCGGTGCCTTCGTGATCGATGCCGATTTGCATCCCGTCAGCGCTCATTCGTATATCATTCAATTCATTAGGCTTTCAAATACCACATTTCAATTCCATATTCACTTTCGTGATCGCTCTTTCAAAGATATAATTAATCTATGTACTCATTTCATATACTCATTCACGTACCTACCATATACTCATTCATACTCATTCCATATTTACTGGTAAACTACCAAAATACTTGAAATAAGAATAGAGTCAGAGAATAAACATGCAAAAACATGAAACGAGGAATAGAAGCTCCAGTGAGAACAAACCCAAAAGTCTTTGCACTTTGATTCCAATCCCTGAAATCTTAATCTCAGTTTGGCTTTTCCTCCTCGTTAGTCCCTATTCCAAAACCATTAAAGAACAATATTATTCGTGCGTACTAGTGGTTTTGGTTAGGATTGATTTTCAGAGATTAATATGATTTCCAAATTTGACAAGCTATATATAGATGGATTCTTGACTCAATGGGCTTCCATAGAGTCCGCACGCCCTAATCGTAGTTCATCGAAGGAGTTATGACTTCCAAGTTGGAGGTCATACGCACAAACTTGAACTCGACGAGCTAACTCCGACCTGGACGAGTTTCCGATCTCGTCACCCTGGCCAAACATCTTCTATCCTCCTCAGGCATATGAATGAATTCTTGACTCAATGGGCTTTCCATAGAGTCTAAGAACACCCGAATCGGAGTTCGGACGAAGGAGTTATGACCTTCCGAAGTTGGAGGTCATACGAACAACCTCGAATCGACGAGCTGACCTGACCTGACGAGCTCGATCTATCACCTTAGTCAAAATCTTCTATCCTCCTCAAGAATATATGAATGTATTCTTGACTCAATGGGCTTTCCATAGAGTCCATAAGAACACCCAAATCGGAGTTCGAACGGCGAGCTTACGACCTTCCGTCGAGGTCGCGTAGTCAACCCGCACGAGTCACCTGAACCGATGCTGACCTGACCTGACGAGCTCGATATAACACCTGGTCTGACATCCAATATACCCTCAGGCATAGAATGTATTCTGACTCAATGGGCTTTCCATAGATCCCAAAGAACACCCAACCCGAGTTCGAACGGTTTATATACGACCTCGTTGAGGCTCGGCGCGTAAATAACCCAGACGACCCTACCGACCTTCGCCGTACGTAGGTCCGCTGACCTATTTCACGGCGCCCCGCCGACCTTCACGCACGAGGTCTGCTGACCTTCTGCTGCACGTGGTCCGGCTGACCCCACTGCACGACACGCATGACCCTATTGCACGACCTCTCGGGCTGCGACGGCGCCCTACCGACCTCCGGGCCGCAGAGCGAGTGTCCGGGCCGTGATGACTCCTATTGTACGACCTCTCGCCCGTCAACAAGCTCAGAAAGTAAAGCACCATAATCCTCGTCTACACTCCGACCGGTAAATTCAAAGTTCTTAACATCGTTCATTGACGTGGATACAACTTAATAAAGGACTTACCCCAAATTCCCTTTATTTCTGAATCTTAAAAACTCATCGAGGTCCCGGCGATGATCTAAACCGGTAGTCGACCGATCGCATTCCACTGGCCGATCTCGTAAAAAGGACCCTGGCTGGGTCTATAGAGGTCCGAATTGAGAAATTAAAAGCCTAACATCACTCTCATTGACGTGGCTACACCTCTACCAGAAGGACTCACTACTATATTCTCTCTTTATTTCTTACCCAAAAATCAGCTCTAAGGTCCTGGGCTTAATGCGCACTATCACAACGTAAATTAGGATAGAAAATGACCAGTGTAGTGAAGACCTACCTCTAGAGTTTGTCGAAACTCCCCGATTCCGGTCTCTACTTGCAGCTCTTGTCACGATAGGGACTTTCCCTTCCTCCGCCCCGGGACCTATGGTCCGATCGCTGGGAATCTGTAGCAGGCTTTGCAGCCTTCTCACTCTAAAAAAGCCACCTCCATTTTTCTATGTTTTCCTTTTCTTATGGATCACTTAAATCATTTTAAAAAGGAGGAAACTTCTCCCACTTTCCTACATGCCACATGCCCTTTCATTGATTTTTTTCTTCTTTTTCTTTATTTCTTTTATATTTAGGTCCCTCCATTTCTCTCTATATTATTCTTCAGTCAAGTCTCCTATTTTCATTTCGTATTACATATAAATTTTTTTTACAATTGACCCTTAGGTCCCCATTTTACAATTTCCATATTTTTCTTTTTCTACTTGGGTTTATTTCTCGGATTCAATAATCATTTAATCAATATTCATCTAACAATTCCTTAAAACCTAAGTTGGCCCAATTATACCCTAAAATATATAATAAATTTTATTATAAAAATTCCAAAGATTTTTAAAGCATAAGGGAGCTTCTTTCATATAAAAACTTACTCCCTCGTATCTTGAAAAAGTGAGCAAAGAAGACTCGCAAAGAGGGCTGATCCCTAAGTTTGAGGGGCCTTTCGAGGTGATCAAGAAAGTGGGAGAAGTCACTTATATGTTGCAGCCGTCAAAAGACTGCCGATCCGACATTCCATTTCGCTTTTGAAGCCTTATGTTGGAAGATGCGTAACCGTGAAGGGTGCAAGTAAACGCGGCCCTTCCTCAAGGTCATGACGCAGTTCAATAAAGGGGTGGAAGATTTTAATCATGTGAACTATGGGGTACAGTAAAAGAATCTGAGAACCGATTATCTTGTTCAAGTGAAAGGCGCTTTGGAATCGTGAGGCTACACGGAGCTGGATGTAACATCGGTGGGCAACAGCGGCAAATGGTAAAGATCATCTAAAGTGCTAAGTCGATGCGCCCGACTCAACCGAGGGGAGGTTTGCCACCCTGATGCCTAAGCCGCTCTGGTCGATGCAGCAAGCCTCATAGGTATGCTCTTAGACCTATGAGGGCACCTTAATAAATGCTGCAAACCACGGCGCATGGTAAGATACGGCACCAAAGAAATAGTACGTATGAACATACGCGACATGTACGGCCGAACAAAGTGAGTTTGAATTTGAAAATGAGAGCCAGATTTCAAATTCAAACATCACTCATGTTAGAGCCAGATTTTGAATATTGGAGGCAGATTCGAATTCAAACAAAGGAGGGAATTGGCACCTGTTGGGAAGAGTCACCAAGCTTGGCAATAGACACCAAAGTCTATAAAAGGATGTAGTCTCTAACTTAGAGGGGGTTAGAGAGTGTGCCCAATTTTTTGTATTTTTGTAATCTCTTGTATGTTGAGAAGTGCACTGTGAGGAAGGGTTGGCTAAAAATGTTAGCACCGCACATTCAAAAGGATAAAAATTCCTTGTGATAAATCAGGGGTGTGACACCTACCATGGCAGCCTCATTAAGTGGGGTTGGGCTCCACTAATAAAGAGGATATTTCTTATTTGCTCAAGGCATCAAAGCATTTGAAAAGCTTCCAAAACTTTTGAACCATTCTTGGTAATGTAAGCTTCCATCTTCTTTTTAAATTCTCTCTTAAGTGTTAAGCCTCTATGTACTTCTTTCACTAGTTAAATTAGCACTGTCCAAGTGTTACTTCCTTTTGTGTCTCTGCCTACACAATAAGCTGAAATTAAGAAAAGTTTGACTTAGAGCTGCTTTGAGTCGTTTATGTTGCATGAGGGTGTGGTTCAGGATTTTGATATTTGAGTGTAGTATTATAATAGACTAATAATATATAAGAAAAAAATTGAATAATTCATAAGTTATCATATTTATCATTTTATGGGTCATAAAAATTCAAAATCACTAAAGAAATATTTATGATTTGGGGGTTGAGCTAATAATTTTTTTTTCAAAGGGTTAAAAAAGATCATAAAGGTTTTTTGTCACTACCCTACAAAATGCTGATTCGCCTCTCTTAATTACATCCCGACATTCTTACTAAACACCCTAGTCCATAAACTTTGCTTTATAGAAAAGTCGTTACAAGAATACCTTATTATCAAGATTCTCAAAAACATTTAGGAGTTTGTTGTGTAAAATTTGTCTGTAATCCACAGTTGGGTGAAGGCTTAATTAGCAAAAATGTTTTAAATTATCTGAGTTTGTGAAATGCTCAAGTCTTGACACTTTGCTCAATAGAAACGCTGGAATAACGCTATACCAGAATAACCTTTAGAGTTTGTTGGATGAGAGAGATAACAACAAAATGCAAATGCACCTTTAGATGATGCAGCAGTGTACTGTTTCTCAGTTTGAGAAAGATGGGGACAAATTGATAAGCTGTTCACTTGTATACAATTTTGAAATTCTGCTAACTGGCATACTTCTTTTCTTTCAATTTTTAAATGTATTATGCCCCCACAAAAATGCTTCATTGATTTTAAATTACAATAATAAAAAACACACAGAGGATACAGATTTCCTTCACTGATAATGCCTGGACCCCTTAGCCAAGATTCCTGATTAATGTCGCGTGCCGATTCGAGGCTGAGATAAGTTCTTCAAGGAGTTGTAGATCCAAGAATTTTAGAATCCCAAGAATGAGCTTTCGGATTGGTTGAATCTTGCTGTTTAGCTAATCCTGGTGAAAAATTAAAATTAAAATTAACCTTCCAAGGATGTGAACTGGCTTGTGTCTTATTTTTTATGTAAGCGTTCAGTTGAGTGTTAAAGCTTCTTTTTGCCTCCCCAAGAGAGAGAGTACTGTTCCTGAGATATGCTTGGAAGAGAGCCCTGCCTCTTGAATCTGATCTTCAGGTGATCCATGGTCAATGTATCTATCAGGAAGCACCATTGCTCTTAACTGAACACAAGAATTGATATATCAACACAGTCAATATCAAGAAAAGGATAATCTAGGACAAAAAGTATTGATATTCAAGGTTCAAATTTTATAATGTGATAAGGAAATTTACCTTTAGGGGTCCATCCAAAATACCATTTAAGCACAGGAAGTGAGACACATGGGAACCAAAACCTCCAATGGAACCCTCCTCCACAGTGATCAGGATCTCATGTTCTTTGGCCAATCTCCTGATGAGATCAGTATCCAAAGGTTTACAAAACCGAGCATCAGCTACCGTCACAAAAACATTTCGGGACCTGAGAATGCTTGCAGCTTCAACATTGCCTGAACTATTATAGAACTGGTATCCCAGAAGAGCAAACTGTATGGCCTTCTATCAATATCCTTCCTTTCCAATCTGTGCAGTATGCAATGTGAAAAGATGCGTCTGTAATTTTCTATTAGGTAAGCCATTTTGTTTATAAAGATTTGAAAGTTGGTCAGTGATTAACCCCTCAAGAGGTTCCTTTGTTATCAGGTGGGAAATAGAACAGCTCCAACCCATTACCCTGGGAACCTGAAGCAGGAAGGCCTGTCAATGGCTGCTGCTGTGGCAATCATATGCATGGCCTGTCATCAGATGGAGCCAAGCACTTCACTATAAGCTGGGGCAAAGCAAGCCATATAGGTTATATCAAAATGCTCCACAATGAGTAGGCCCATCTGCACTAAATCCGTAATAAGCCTCGATCCATTGCAAATCTGAACAGGTAGTTTTTGTACATCTACATCAGCGTACCACCTTCAAAAAACATTAAACACAAAACTTTTCCATCAATAATTTGAAACATTATTAGTAATATTATAAAGAATGAAAATTTTAGCTAAATTGTATCTCATTTTTTGTTATTATTTTTCTGAATAAACACTCCGATCATATCCTCTTGTAGGAAGGATATAGATAAAATAAAATGGCTTGGAGAGACCCTTTCTGGCTAAAACTCGGCTGCAAATGTGACAGCATGTTGCTCAGCAATCCCCTACATCAAAAGCACCACCGGTGGTCAGAAACCTTTTCTGGAAAAAAAACGAGGCCAGTCCCACCTCCCATCGCATGGATTGCTACAATTTTATCGTCTACCCAGCTTTCAATCAGAGATTCAGCAAAGTACCGGGTATATGGAAGGGTTGAGGATTTGGATTTAAATTGCTGGCCTGTTTTGGGGTCGAACTTGACAACCCCTGAGACAATGGAAGGAAAATTAATAAAAAAAATTCTTCATATTTCATGATGGAAATAGGATTAGATTTGGCAGCAGCAGCTTCTCGCCCATGCATTTTATCAGCTGCTGCTTCTGCTGGAGGGCAGCTCCTTTCCTCTTCTCTGTTAAGTAATGTGGATCAGAAATAGGCCCGGTGCTGAGAGTTTTCTCACTTTCTGGAAAAAATGGTGAGCTAGGATCCTCAATATTGTGACCATCCACTGACCAATGTAATACAATCCCAGCTCAAACAGAGTACATGATCTGCCATTGGTGAGCATACCCCTTTGTATACCCAATCTACCTTAGCTGCAACTTCATGTGTTTGCTCCTCCAAGCTGCTTTGTGATGCTCTATTACACAATAAAACGAAGTAAAATCAGTCTCAAATTTGAAAACATCAGCCAGAAAGAATCCAAAACAAGACAGACAGACAGAAACGGATAGAAGGGGCAGAAAGGCATACTTTGCAGCTTCCTTAAAGTTTTGGAGCTTGGGTGTTGATTGAGCTTGGTTAGAGTCTTACTAAGGGCCCCAACAGGAGTTGCAGGGCCATCAAGAGTAGCAGTGGGCAAAGAGACTTGTTTATTGTCATTTAATATGACAATCATGTTAGTGTCAAGGTAGCCTGCATTGTTCATGGCCTCATATGCTTGCCCTGCAGTCATGGCCCCATCCCCAATCACTGAAATAACATTTGCTGGGTTGGCCTTCCCTAGAAGATCCCTTGCTACTGCCATACCAAGCACCAGCGGAGATGCTGGCTTTGAAACTTATGTCCCACACCGAAAGCTATCATGCTCCGCTCTCCCTTTTCGAAACTCGTTAAAAAAAAAAAAAAAAAACCAGATGTTTTCCTTAGAGTGTGCATTCTAGACCTCCTTCCTGTCAAAATCTTATGGGTACGCCTGCAACATAAGGCGTGTTCTTATTCAAAATCCCTTGCTTTCAACAATGCTACAAAAATTCATACAAATTTAAAAGGCTCATAAGACCAAATAATTACGATGCTTCTAAGTATATTTCTTTAAAATCGTTTATAATCAATGTGTTAACACCAAAATAGTGTTCTTTGAATTTGGTGAGCTCTATTTTTTTTTTTTTTTTTTAAATGGGAACCAAACAAATTTTTAGTGTTCTCATTGTTTTTCGTTCTTGAAAATAGGAACCAAAAGACCCATAATTCAACATTAGAATGTAAAAAAAAAAAAAATAAAAAATATAAAACTGAGAAGGAATGAAAAAAGCATCATATCCATTCATAATAGAAAAAAAAGTGTAACATAAATTTAAAACAATTTTCCTTATAAGAAAATAATAAGTTAATTTTGGAATTCATTAGAACTTCAAAATTATTTTTAACTCAGGTGAAAAAAAAAATTAAAGTAAAAAAAAACTATTCATTTATGTTAAAGAGAGCAACCATAAAGAAACCACAAAGTTACTTTTGTACAAAAGTTGATAGGTTCTCATTTATCGTTCAATATTCTTTTGTAGGTACGTTGTTATATTCTTATAAATATTCTCTATTCCCAAAGAAAGTCAACATGACATTTTGTTTATAACTTGACACACTTGCATAGATTTTTGTAAATATTCTAAATAGTACTCCTTATTCTCAATTAAATAGTTAACTGTACATCTATCTTAAAAGGAAAAAAGTGTAAATGTTGATAGGTTCTCATTTATCGTTCAATATTCTTTTGTAGGTACGTTGTTATATTCTTATAAATATTCTCTATTCCAAAGAAAGTCAACATGACATTTTGTTTATAACTTGACACACTTGCATAGATTTTTGTAAATATTCTAAATAGTACTCCTTATTCTCAATTAAATAGTTAACTGTACATCTATCTTAATTTCTATCTTAAAAGGAAAAAAGTGTAAATGTTTGATTAAAAAATAAAAATTCAGCTCAAAACGAAAAGGAACAATAAGTCGTAACAAAGTGAAGTAGTAGCAAATGATTAAAAGTTTATAAAATATAAAGGAGGAAGAAAAAAATGCCAAACAAAGTAGAACAGAAAAGAAAAATAAATCAATAAAGTAAATCAAAATCAAGAGAATAAGCTAATAATGAAACTAACTGCATAAATTGAATTTTGCGACATATCACATCTCCCCATAAGATTGAACTCTGACAAATGAAAATGAAATAACCTTGGTCCTTGGATGCGCATTTTTAAAAACAAATAACAAATCTAAGGAAAATCTAATTCCTCCTATCTTTTAGAGAGATTCTTTATATTTCAGAAGTTCCCTTTTTCACTTTTCTTATTCATAATTCCAAAACAAATGTTCCCTTTTCCTTTTTTTTTTCTCACGTTCACCTCCAAACAGAACGGACATCAACTTTGAAACTAAGGTCGTGAATTTGCATCCCAGTGGGTTAAAAAAAGGTCTCAAAAGACATCTTTAATCAGTCAATCGAAAACGTTAAACACATGCTTTCATGATCCATCTCATGGTGTACGGAAACTGAAAAATCTTAAAATCTGGTCACCTGATGGCCGACGTCCCATATAATCTTGTCGTCGGGAGTGTTGAACACGTGATGTAGAGCCACTGTCAGTTCCACTACTCCTAAGCTTGAGCTTAGATGCCCGCCTGTTTTCGAGACTTTGCTTACGATACTCTAAGCTCTTGCTGTTAGCTGTTCAAGATCCTGAAACACCAGATTCAACAACCCAATCAGAAAGAAAAAAAAAAAGAGGTTGGGAATTGGAATTGGGAGCGGGAAACCCAATGAAGAAAATCACGTGACCCCCGTGATGATTGACTACGAGTTCTCACCCCCGCCCTGGCTGAAGAGGTCATGCGAACTGGGATAATACTGATTGTGTCCAGTAGCGGCGTCAACGGCTTTTCTCCGGTGAATTCTATCTTCCACCCGCCGTCTTTTTTTTTTCCAACCATCTTGTTCCCTTCATCACCATTTGGAGTACTTGCAGCACAAGCTCTCACGCAGACCTGCTAAACACCATCCGGGAAACCCACATCGGAATTATAAAAACTGGACTTTTTAATGACCAAAAAAAACAATAAAGATAACATGAAACCCAAATGGCGGCAAATACAACAGAATGTGGGGGTCACCTGTTTTCAACCGCTTGGGCTTGGAGGTTTCAGACATGTGGAGGAAGATGGATAACCACAAACCCAGAAACGGCTTATGAGAGGAAAGAGAAGAAGAAAGAAAACAGTGGTTTGGAAAGTGGCTACAAGGATGAGTAATTTATAATCAGAGCAAGACGAGGAAGTAATTTATAATCAGGGTAAGAGCGCCTTTGATTACTAAATAAATAGTTAAATACAGATAACTCCCCTGTTCTTCTCTTCCTTACATATATCCAAAATTCAGTAATATTCATTTTTTCTTAAATTTTTGATTACGGTCCATGAGCGATGTTTGGATGATGCGCTTCATGACTATGAATATTGAATAATGGAATTTCAAAAATTCACATCTGAGTAGGGCCCCTTTTCAGTTTTTCCACTCACTGTTTTAAATTATTTCTTAGAAGGTATGATGGAAACAAATTAAAAGTTGGAGTTATGGGAGGAAAGAAATCGTCCACTGACACCTTCACCTTCACATGCCTACATTCAAAATTGCATATTTTTACAAATTTTAGGAAACTGAATGCAATTTTATGGAAAAGTTTTTTAAATAGGATTCATAAATTTATTTCTAACTAAGGAATATTAAAAGTGGAAATGGGTTATTCTCTCCTAAATTAGGCCGCTTATTTATCATTTTAACCATCAAATAATGAATACTAGAAATAAAATTTAGCAAATTAATTTTGATATCTTGAGAGAATTATTTAACAATTCTAAGATAGTCAAATTCCGATAGAAAGTTGAAGTGGCAAGAGATGTTAAACCCCACTATTCAAATATCAAAC
The DNA here is from genome assembly GCA_016808115.1 of Tetrastigma voinierianum. NCBI lineage: Eukaryota > Viridiplantae > Streptophyta > Magnoliopsida > Vitales > Vitaceae > Tetrastigma > Tetrastigma voinierianum. Next base: position 17,842 of record JAEQBH010009597.1, on the reverse strand, counting down.
CAATGAATATATGAGTCGTTGCAAATTCCTCCTAGTCGTTTTTTACACAAAGAATCTAATGTTGAATGAGATATGAGTGTAACATAGTCGATTTTTATAATTCATAATACCTTCAAGTGTAAACGTTACATGGACTGTGGAAAAATGTCAAAAATTGGAAAAGAGAGTTTTAAGCAAACACCCTTCCCATTCAAATATTGACCATGAACATTACAAACTCCATCCAATATTGACCATGACTAATAATGCATGAGAAGATAACTTGGTGAGCAAAGTATTTTTAAATTTTAAGCAACCGACAATAATCGGGGAGTGCTCTCATCCTTGACCGACTTTCCCGGTAGCTTAGAAAGATTGAATGGGTGTGATGGACCTTTTGCGGCCCGCACCGTGATCCCATGCTCACGTCTTGGGGAAAAACATGAAGACATCATAATCAGTTAGGCATGTATATTGTCATGAGTTAGTTATTTTGGGTAATGTATTCCTCAAATCAGTTACATTGTTTAGCATAACTTGGAAATTTGCATGGACCTCATTCCTTCACTTTATGTCGAGCATGATATTATCTATTTTAAATATAAATCCTTGCGCGATTTTAATTTTGTGGTTTCTCTCGTGAACCCTCGTGATTTTTATTTTAAATTTCTTCATAAACCCACATACCAATATCAATAGGATATTATTCATACTTCTGTCAACTAATAAGTCTCCCTGTTTCTAATCAGCCACTTTCAAGGCACACCCAACAAGTCATTAACAATCTATGATAGTAACATTTTGTTATAAGGCTGTGCAGACCAATAAATCAGAGATGGATGAGGAGACACATATAAGTAAAATAATTAGACTGATGACTCATCTAAACTCTCAGATCATGAGGACCATGTAACCATAACATTTACGTACGTCTTTAAGATTATTAAGAAATGTCAAGTTGGAAGATGGGCGGCTATGGTGAGGGTTGAATAATTGTTGATTATTGCCATTGTTGAAGCCTGCCAGGACAAGAATCTTAGGTTTCTGGCAGGGATCAGATAAAAAAAATAATCAAGAAGAACATTTTAAAACGTTAACAAAGAAAGCGATTAGAAAGTGAAGTTAGAACCGAAAGAATGGATGTTTGTATTTAGATTTTTTCTCTATTTAGATTTTCACCTAAATTTGTATGTTTTATTATATTTTTCAATATTTTTCGTTATTGGGATATTCACATTATCATCTTCCTATTTGGGATAATTAGAACCCCACAGGATGAAAGCCATAAAAATTAGCTGGAACCATTTCAGAAAAACAGTGCACTTAATTATATCCAGCTAAGGGGGTGTCACAAATTAAGGCCTACAAGGTGGGCAACGTTTTGCTCTGGATATCTAACCACCTAACATTGTTTCCGAACAAATGTTTCAACAGAAACACAAGAAAAATTTGTCCAATATAATCCATGGTTAAGAAAAAGTATTGTTAGGTGGGGTTGGATAGGGTTTGTCTGGCTTCCTCATTCCCATGAGAAGATACCTGTTACACGCGAAAGCGTGGCCCTGCAATGGAGGAGACATTGATGCGCTGGGATTTGGCCTGCTCTTGCTCGCATCTAACTACGAATCAACGAACGGCCACCACCAATCCTGATACCCTGTCCCCACCTTGTCTTTTAATTGAGCCTTCACATGCTGTGATGAAATCATTCTGAGCTCCCAACTATTTTTATTTGATTTGATTTGATTTTAAGCAAAAATAAAAATAAAAAACATTGGCAAAATGAAATCATCGGCGAAAAAAGACAGAGGGAATTTGGGAGGAAAATATGACAACGTTAAATGGAAATTATGTACTGCTTTGTCGTATGCGCCAACCTGGGGAAAATTGATATGAGAAGGGAGTACTTAATAGTTTTAGGGGTTACAAATCAGACAAAATAAGCGACGTCACATCACACCTTCACCCAATCATTAATTTATGCTCTCTCTCTCTCTCTTCCTTTCCCCTAGATTCTCCCTTTGATGCTAAACACCTTGTTCTATGTTCTCCATGCTCTCACCTCTGATTGGCCACTTCCCAACATTACCCTTATCGTTTCTTTAACAAATCTTCTAACTTCTAAGAATATTTTGCAGTCAAGTTCTGGCCCGGTAGTAAGTGATGGGTATAAGTTTGGCCATGCTAAATTTCTTATAAAAAATAGTATTATAACTAAGTGATTAAAGTTTCGTGGCCCGAGGCCCACTTGGTCCTACCACTAACTCAGTGCTCAACCTAAGCTTCGAAGCCGGCCGTGCCCTACCCAAATGCTTTTAGCTTCTTCCTGCACTACGCTGTCATTTTAGGCTCGACCACCCGTAGGCCTCGCCTAAAACCCGTCCAAAGTGCTCCCGCCTAAAACCCGCTTCTCAAGAGGCTCTCCTAAAAGACCGACCCTCCACTCCAGTAGAAGGCTGGTGCTTTTTATTTAAATCAGATTCAAAAGCTAAATAAATAAAAGAAACTTAAAACAATTCAAAATAAAAACACCCTTATTCATCGGTCATAATTACATTTCTGTAAACGTATTTAAAGCTTACATCACCATAAATAAGACATCTCAACCAGGCAAGACTCCACTTATTTATATAAGTAATCATTGGTATTTTTCAACCATAAGAAAAATAAAAAATAAGGTCATACATTTAACGAAACATTTTAATCACTATTTTCTCGCGATCGTAATTATCATTGACTATTCACGTTGATAAATTTAGTTTTTTGTACTGGGCCACTAGCAGCCTTTCTGAACATGATCAGCAGAATCTCTTGTCCGCTAAATTCCAATATTTTAAAACAGTTTGTGTGACAAATTACATCGCTTTTTGCTAACCACTCTTCCACCTGCACTAAAAGCTAGCCTTCCGATGCGATCAGATTCACAGTGCACCCATTAATACATCACGTGTAATAATATATCACGCGATATTTTATTTGTTGTTTTTTCCACCATTCTAAAATTAAAAATCTTCATACCAAACGAATCGCTTTCTATACTACAAGAGCATCTATTTATACTCACAGGCTTATTTCAACCCAAGTTGTCACTTTTTCTACTTTTAAACATTTCTAAAGCTGCTTTTTATAAAAATGAGTGAGTTTGTCGAATAATGATTTTATCAAACTAATAATATTTCCATTTTTTTTTTTATAAATATTATATAAAAACAGAGTAATAACTAATTCCTACTTTTTTTTTTAATTTTTTCACTTTATTTGATCTTCATTAAAATAACTTAAAACTATTCATGCCTAGACATCACTTTAATCTAGGGTCCACAATTAAACTAATATAATAAATCAAAGGTATTTCTTCCCAATATTTTTTAATCTTTTCTATCATTGCAAAATTTGTATCATTAAAAATTTCATAACTTAAATAATTTTGTCGCACCATATAAATACTAGTTATTCGCATACCCACTGACGCTGGGTATGGATAATACACAAAGTACAAAAAATATTTGTCGAAGAATAAAAAATTTCAAAACATTCATAAAGGTCCGTGAATCGCGCCAATCCTCACTATTTAATACATCACTATTATTATTAGATAGTTGCATTGTACTCTACATTTTTATATTTTGTAATATTTTGTAAGTTTGAAATAATTCCATCTAATTGGTATATCTAAACTTATATTTTTTTTCTTTTCATATTTGCAATTTTGCAACAATAAAAAAATAATTCATGTTTTGCTTGGGAACAATTAATACTATATTCAATGTCTCTAATTTTTTCTAATGTATCATCAACTTGTTTTAATCCATCTTTTACAACTAAATTTAAAATATGTGCACAACAACGTAAGTGAAATAATTTTGCATGATCCTCTTTTATTTGCCAAAATCTTTTTAATCTTTGTATCACTGCATCATTATTAAAAGCATTATATAATATTATTGTAAATATTTTATCACGAATACCTAAATCTATAATTTCATCATTTATTAAAGTTACTATATTTTTACCACTATGTGGATTATTTATTGTTTTAAATGAAATTATTCTTTTATTTAACATCCATTCACTATCTATATAATTAGCACTAATACATAAAAAACCTTTATGCATTAAAGATGTCCAAATATCATATGTTAAACAAATTTTTCCTTCAAAATTTACAAAATATTTTTTAAAATTTTCTTTCTATTTGAAATTTTTTCATAATACCTCTTTTAACAGTATTTTCGAACCAACCTTTGAATTGAGGATTAATCAATTTTGAATTGTTCAATATTCATGAGTTTTCATCATATTAAAAAGGTCAGCTCACTGCTATTATGTAATCAATCATTCATTCACTATTACCTAAGACCCATCATAAGAAAAAAAATTTAAATTTTACATTCATCTTTACCTAATCGTACATAATTTCATTATCTACATTATGTTTAGCTATACAATCGCTCATTATGTCTTTAGATGACTTGTGCCCAATTTAATCCACCACTAAGAAGTTTGCTAAAATTTTATATTTTGCTTTTTTTATTTCTTTATTATTTTCTGTACCATTTCTATTCTATCAAAAAATTTCATATATTCAACTAAATTTTTTACTTGATGATGCACACTGACTTAAGAAGATGCAATAATGACTAAAAGAAGATGCACATGGACTATCCATATTAAAATTATTAATAAAATATTATACTAAAAATGAATCAAAATAAATGTAACAAACAACAAAGAAAAGTAAAGGTGGAGAAATATTACTCAATCGAGGATCAGTTCTAAATTCTTTAAAAGCCGAATTATCGAGTCACTAATGCTTGATTTGCAATTTTGCACCACCAATAATATCATGTAATACGGTTATTAAGAACAAATTTCCAAGAAACAAGTGATTAAATAACGCGAGAGAAAATTGAGTGAACTTGTAAGAGAAAATGAGAAATTAAAAGACTAATTTGATGAAAAATGGTAAACAAAATGCATTTATAGAGAGAAAAAAAGCATTTAAAAAGGAAGCGCTCCAAGCTCCAACGATCATGACCGTTGGGAAAAGTGAGAATATTTGTTACAGACTCAATCCACATAATGACCGTCGAATTTGGAATTCATAAAGCCTACTTATAAGGGAGTAAGATGAGGGAAGTGAGAGCTGAAGGGAAGGGGTGCCCTGCTTTATTCTGGGACCGTGGCCGAATCCATGGGCCTAGCCCGATCAATCTGCCGTATCTGCCTAAAGGCTCACGACTAGTGGCCTAAGGTCTTATTTATTCTGCCTGACAGCCTTACTGGGTCGAGACCTCCTAATTATAACATTATAATGTAAATAAATAGATACATAAAAATATATTTTACAGCTTAAACAACTAATTACTCAATTATAGATTAAATAAATGAATTTGGAATATATGTCCTTATTTGAGTACTAAACATATGCATTTAATAAAGATTTTACTTGTCTCTTTAGGTTAAATGATAAAACTATCATGTTTTAAATAGATACAAGGCATAGAAAAAGGGATCCCATGCTCGAGTTATGTCGAAGACAATTTATTACCTAGAATTTAAAATATAGTCAAATAAATAAATAAAGATTTTGACTCATTACATGTTAAATGATTAAATTTTATTTGTCTCTAAATTCATTAAGATAAAATAATGTTACACAATTGTTAATTTTAAATTATTTTTTTATTTTTTATAAAAAATATCAATTATGTTTTAATGATATACTAATATCTATATTTTTATAATATTCATAAAAGTATAATTTATGATTTTATTATAATATTGATATTCATACTTTATTAAATTTATTTATTTATAATTAAAATTTATTTGATTTTTAATAGGACATTAATGAAATTTAACTGATATTATATAAATAAATAATCAATTTTTTCAGTGCAAACTCTAAATAAAATTGTAAAAAAAATATTCATAAAATAATTCATCCAAAATCTGATTTTTTATTTATTCTTGACACGTATACTAAGAAATCACACATTCTTATGAGTAATGATTTTTATTTCCTACTTATTAATTTTTATATATTATCTTGAAAGGATTGGGATTTAAGTAGTACTTAAATGGATTGGATCCTGGTTTTCTATATCATCCCATAATTCTATGGCTAGTAATAAATTGAAAATCTCGTTTACAAAGTAAAATTTCATTTATCTTCTAAAAACGCATCGCATTCTTTATTTGCTTATTCAAATAGTAGGTATCCATGAAAAAAAATAAGATATGGATTTCCACTTTTCATTCTTGTGTATGAGATATGGTCTTATTGTTCTATGAATCTTAACTAACCTTTAATATGTGGACGCTTTAAAATAATAATATCTTCTTGTTATAGTCTCTTATTTTGTCGTTGAATGCAAATGTGTCCTCTCCTCGTTTGAGAGCAAATTCTTCCTAGGTTGAGAGCTTTATTTATTCGGGCTTTGTTGGTAGTTTTCTCGGGACATACAAAAAGTTTCGTTCTTCACTCTGGTTAATCACGGATCTTTTCTTCGACGGGCTTTGTCTCTTTCCCTATAAACGAATTTATGTCTCTCAAGGTGGATGATGAAGTGTGAAGATACTTTACTTCGAGTTTGGTAGGATCTGCCTTAATCGGGACATCGTCATCAATTTCAATTTCATGCTGATCGCTTATCTCATCTCTCTCGAGGCCAGAAAGGGTGTATGTATTTCGAACTCGCTAATCAAAGGTATATCTTTAAATTTTTTCCATGTAGATCTAAAGAGAGTCCCGAAGTGGGAGGCCATGGACATATGACAACCACTTCATGGATCTTACATCGGGATTCAACTCAGTGAATGCCCAATCAATTCCATTGAATTCCATACATATGGGTTCAAATTAATTTACCTTCTAGTTATATGTTTGAACTACCAAGAACAATGGGTAATTATATTAGCTTTTTTCTTGAATATGATACCAGCAATAACAGGGGAAGTGTTAAGGAGTATATGAGACTACGGGTGTCCATGGATGTTCGACCTCCATTGAAGCGTGGAAAATGACTACAGACACCCATAAAGGGACTCGGGCTTTGTTTCCTTTAAATATGGTTAATCTAGCCTTTTGTTTCATATGTGGTTGCTTAGGCACTCGTAGACGGCTTTGTCCCCCGATTGCTCACCATTCCAAGAAGAGATTACTCCTGTGGTCAGAGCTTGGCCTAAAGCGCACCACACAATGTGGCCTGGATTCAACTTCTCGGTTACGCACAAAATCAAGTGCCACTACCGAGTCTGCTGCCGCGGGTATACTGAAACCAATAAAGGAGAAGGATCGAGCTATAGATGGCCCAGAAAATTCCAGCAACTCCTACGCATTAAGGGGCACAAATAGCGCTGGCTACGTGATAAGAACGTGTATAATGGATGAGGTGGATGAAGGCGGACAATATTGCAGCCGTTGTGGTAGATTTAGGATGAAGGTCTCCGCTACTTGCGTATGTGAAAACCTCGTTATCGGGCTAAGCTTCTCGAGGCCCAAATTGGTACCATGACCTTAGACAAAACCAATGTTGATAATATAGACATGCAGACTTCTCCCACTCCAACAAACCAAGAGAACCCTTTATCAAGTGTGACTCGCTGATAGCCCCGCTCTATCTCTAATTATTCGTCACTGAACCGCAGGGCTCGGGTCGCCCGTAGTTCAAGCCTTAAGTGAGCTTGGTCAAACTCACAAGCCCGCGGTAGTTTTTTTTGCCTATACATTGGTTCACAAAGAGAATAAAATAGAAAGTTCGAGGGTAAAACCTGGTTTTCAAAATGCTCGCAAAGGATGTATTTGTGTCGAGGAGGTGGAGTTGTTATTCATGGAAAGATCTCGAAAATGCGTAGTTAAGTGAGCTTCTCGAACCACCATATCGACTCTCAGAGATCAAGATGAAGCTAGGGGTAAATGGCGTCTGACTGGTTTTTATGGTATGCCGGAGCGAAATCACCGACGAGACTCATGGAATTTACTACGATCCCTTCACTCCCGCTCGTCACTTCCCTAGTGTGTGATAGGGGATATGAATGATTTACTTGAGGAGTCAGATAGGAAGGGAAATGTCGAGCACCCTGCTTGGCTATTCCGAGGGTTCCAAGATGTCGGTTTGATCAGGCTTAATAGGACGTACCTCTCAAGGTTACTCCTTTCACTACGGGAACTGGGAAAGGGACTTTCAACATGAGTAGAGGAAAAGTTAGACTGCTGTTTGGCTTCGGATGCTTGGTTGAATCTATTTCCGCAGGTAAAACTCCTTAATTTGATTGCCCTTGTATCTGATCATTCACCAATCCTCTTACGCACAGTTGGGTCGATTGCTAAAAAGAGAAGATTTTAAAATTTCGTTGAGAATAGCCGTCGTTCGAACTGTAATTACATCAAATCGCTTCACGTGCTCGCCGGAATCGCCAGGGGCAACCGTGGAGCAAATCAATTCGTGTGTCGCTTTCTTCTGCTCAGTCAGGGGAAAGGAATTATTCTCGCATTCAAAGGAAATTGATAATTGCAAAAAAGACCTGGGTCGAATTTGTCCGGTTTAAAACTGATGAGGCGTCTATTAGGTATTTCAAAGAGATGAAAGCTCAGCTGTCTCACAGACTGGACCAAGAAGCTACATACTAGAGGCAAAGATCGAAATTTTATTGGCTCAAAGAAGGTGATTCCAACACCCGCTTCTTTCATGCAACTGCTTCAGCTCGAAAAAAGAAAAATGAGATTACTGGTTTGATCACTGACAAGGGAGATTGGGTCCAAACAGATGAGGACATTCAACGAGTAGTAGCTGGCTATTTTCATGATCTGTATTCGAATAGTCCCTGTAAGTATGATGAAGTCTCGATCAGGCTCAGGACACCCCAAAACCCGGGTCCGTTGACTACCCACAACCTCCGCGGAATACAAGTGGAGGCTCCAAGTCACCTCGACGCCACTTTAGAAAACCCAGCGTAGCCTCTTTGTACGGAGCTCTACCTAATTAAAATACCCGCATGAAACCCGTCCCAAGCAAAATTCAATATATTCAATATATCCATAGATCAAATCACATGAAGTAATAATTTTCACTAATTGGGCCCACAACGATACTCATAATGCATACTAACTATGAATTCAACTATATACCCATTAGTTACAAGAGTTCAAATGTTTTACTTCTTATACAAATATATATTAAAATTGGTGGAAAATTCTTAATACATGTAGATATCGGCCAAGCCAAAGCCACAATCCGGCTTTTCTTCCAATCCACTCCGCCTCTGGGGATGAGCCTCTCCTCGCATGCCCCGCACCGTGAAAAGCGGTGATCCCACGACCGGTGAGCTAAACAAGAGGAGAATCACCTAAATGGGCTACCCACCACCTAAGTGCAAGGTAATGTTCCACTTAAACAAACATCCAAGAATGCACGATCCTACTAATGTCTACGTGACCAACTCGCATCCCGAGTCTCATCGATTCTCTCACACTCGCCTAAGCCTCGTATGAGAATTATTAATTTATTAAGGCAACCCTCCGATGAACAGATATATCAATCGGGCCGCTCCGACGATTGATATATTAATTGTCTGCGGACTACCCTCCGATGAATAAATATCAATTGGGCCGCCGCTCCGACGGCTGATATATTCTTTAATTTGTGTGACTACTCCTCCGATGAATAAATATCAACCGGGCCGTCCGACTCATTGATATATTATTTAGTTTGACTATCTCGATAATTTACATTTTAGACTACCCTCCGAACCTCGTTTCTCTGTGACTCATCTCATGCACTCATTCCTATATCTTGGTGATGCTCCGCAAAGGCATATGGAATGCATGTATGCCAGCCTACTCCGTTTAAATCACATTTAAATATATATATACGAATATATTTACATAAAACTTTAAATCACACATCAAAATTAGCTTACTGGCTATCGATCATACACGAGCAATTTTAATTTAAATCACTCGCCAACACGTAATTTCACAAAATATATTTTTAGAATATTATTCGAATAGTGAAACCTCGTTACTATTCCCTAAAAATCACAAACACCTGGGCTCACTTAGTGAACTCCGCAATCTACTCTTACTATTCCTGCCCAAAAGCATCAAGCAAGCATTTAATGCACAATTTAACACCCATCACAACCAAACAGCCCCTAATTATTTCTCAAGGCCACGCCACAAGAGAAAATCTCAAATAAATTCCCACACCCGGTCCCATGTTTCCTCGGGGACTGATCAAACGGTCTCACGGCCTCAAACTAACCGAAACATCGAAAAACCCTTTAAAAATGGGAATAAAACACAAGTAGGAGAAAATCCCACCTCTCGGAGTTGTCAAAAACCGCAGAAACTCGTGGGTCCACGCGTGAGCTCGCTCCGTGAGAACGTTCCTCCCTCTTGCACCGAAAGCCGCCGACTACAATCTCTAGCAACCCAGAGAGAAGATGGCATTATCTCTAAAAATCGCCATGTTCAGCCTCCCACCTTCTCCCCGCTATCTCTGCTTTTTTTTCTCCTTAGTCAATTTGAGAGAAGATGAACTGTGAGCTATTTTATTTTATTAACATTTAAAATTTTAAAATGACCACTACGCCCCTTCTTTTCCTGCCATATTCTAGCACTATCTCTACTGGCCCATTTTGGTCATTTACTCATACCACTTATGGTACTTGAGTACATGTTATATGTGCCTTTCGTCGCATTGAAAATCGATTTATTTCAAGACCTAAACGCGATGCCTTGAAAACGCCCGACCGACCGTCTCAAAGAAATCATAAATTTTACGTATAGCTAGATTTCGCGAGACGATTCCAATCTAACTGCTTCATTATCCGAGATTTAGAGAATTAATTACTCGACTTAACCGTAATTATAATTTTTAGAATTCGTACACATTTTGCCCTTATTCCCAAATCGAATTTCTGGTCTTACATTCTCCCCTCCCAGCTGAATTTCGGGTCCGAAATTCGAACGATCTTTATCAAACACATGATATGCAACACGACTCTATCTCGCATTTAAACTAGTCATTTAAACCTTAAACGACTAAATCACGTACCTCTCATCCCTAAACAAGGCGGATAGGTAGCCCGTGATCGTGTCCTCGTGCTCCCACGTTGACTCCTCCAATCTACGCTGCCGCCATAGCACTCCTACTAGCCTCACCTGGCCTTACGCCGAAACCTGATCACGGCTACAAACAATGCACCCTGGTCCCTCCTCAAAGGTCCCATCAGTGTCAACCTCAATCTATCCCCAATCCACCACATGAGCTGGATCTGGAGTATATTTCCGGAGTATGGAGACGTGAAACTCCTCGTGACACCACGCGTCGGGCGAAGCACGCCAACTCCACGCTACTTGCCCATCCCCGAAGTATCTCGAAAGGTTCAATGAACTCCTGGGCGACAAAGCCTTCCCACGCCGCCGACCGACCACTCCTCTGGGGATTCACCTTCAAGGAAAAGTGATCACCAACCTCGAACTCTAAGGGTCGACGTCGTACATCTACATAATTCTTCTGTCGGCTCTGAGCCGTGAGAAGACGCTATCGTATCAAGCTCACCTTCCGCAGGGTGTCTCTTAATCGATCGACCAAGAACGGAGCTCTCCTCACCTCATCCAACAAACTATGATCTGCCATACGCCTCCCATAGCAACGCCTCATATAAAAGATCCGTATACTCACCGATAATCGCTTGTCGAGGCGAATCTCCACTCAAGGGCAATTGCTCCTCTACCCTTATGACCCAGGACACATGCTCCCAGCGTGTCCTCTAACACCGGTGTATAATCCGTACAGCACGTATCCCTACACAACCCTCGCTTGGTGTGTAAACGCTAACCTCTTCAAGGTTGCAATCACTAACAATCCAATGGACTGTCAACTCAATCCATGTCCTGCATGACATCCATTTATCGAGCCTCTGCTTGTACCTTCAACACCCAATGCAATTTCCAAAGGGTATCTAAACCTCGAAATATCCCCGACTCCTATCACTCAACTCTCGCCACGTGATAACTCATTCCTCAGAGCCATCTCCAAACACATAACTTCTCGGCTTACACTTCGAATCTCTTACATTTCCTGATTCAACTATGAGTCTTCATTAGACGTAGTCCTAAAGACCAACTTAAACCATACTCACCAAGAGTGGTGAATGACCATACTGTGCACCCACATCCGACTCGACATGATGTTACTGTGCACGCGAACGCAATAATTCCATACTGCGACACCCAATCCCGGGCAAAACCCGGGGTCCACCATGAGTAGAATATGAGAGATTTCTCACTCATAATCTCGACCTTATCAAGTCAACCTCACCCTCTACACCCTGTAGTGGAAGAACATCTATACTGGCTTTTAAAGGCCTTAACCTCTAAGCCCAAATCCAATGCCGTGTCGGTATGAACACCCAATAGGGTCTCACCATCGGCTAAACCATGGTTGTCAACTCATCCATGTCAAGCCCGGCAATCAACAACCAATAGGTCTACCACCCAAGGTCCACCACGCCCGACGCGCAACTCCGATCCGTCCCCGACTTCGACTCCACACCTCGGCCCCGTCTATCCCGTGCCGCCGGAGTGTCAGATAGCACCCCGAACCGAACCGGTCTCCTCCGACCCGCACTAGGGTGTGTGGAGGGAAATGAACTGTGATACTCTGTCCTACAGCCTAACTCGGGATCGCATTGTCCCAAGGTCTCGGGGACTTTGTCCCCGGGGGAAATCCCATCACTCATGCTCAATCCCGGCCCTAGCCCCGAAATCTGGGCCGTGAAGGTCTTCTCGCCTCTATCCCCTAACTAGAGAAACTATCCTCCTCTTGTTACTAACACCCGTATCCCCAGTGTTCCAAGTATCCTCAATCTCTCTCTCTATGGTCGTGGTCAGTCCCAACCATGGAGTCCATGTCACGAGGCGAAGTCCCACGATCTCCACCCGAATGGACAACTTCAAACTTCCATTCTCAAATCTCCTTAATACCCAAATTAGCATCCAAGAAACTACGACCGAAGATTGACATCTCTGGCCTCTCCCAACGCATCACCGCCTCAACCTCTCTAGGCGACCGATATTCCTCGGTGCCGACACCACGTGTCCCAAAATCTCACCCGCAGCTTCTCAAAACTCGCACTTACCGGCAATAAGATAACCACGGTCTCTAACAAATTAAAACAATCCTCAAGTGATACTCATGCTCCCACTGATCGGGAGAGATCAAAACGTCATCCACGAAGACTTTAATAAAATGATCTAGATATAGGGTTAGAACACCCTATGCATGAGATCCATGAATGCGCTAGCGCATTCGCCAACCCGGGCAGGCACCGTGTTCAGAATAGCCCATAACGCATCCTAAACGCCGTCTTGTGTGGATATCTGCCTCCCTAACCTTCAACCGATGATGACCAGCAAGAAGGTCTATCTTGGAATAGACTCGCTCCTCTCAACTCGATCAAACAAATCATCAATCCTCTAAGAATCCATCGATTCTTGATCGTAACCCGGTTCAACTGTCGATAATCAATGCACAACAAGGGTTCGCCTCTTCTTCGCAACTAGGAACCGGTTCCCCACGCGAAGTGCTCACGAACAACCCTTGTCCAAGAGTTCTATAGCTGTGACTCCTCGAGTTCCCGCAATCAACTCTGCGCCATCCTACGTAGCCATAGATGGGGTGAATATACCAGGTGTAACTCAATACCGGGTCTACATCCCTACTGAGGTAGATCCGTAGCTCATCCGAAAAATATTCGCACTCGCAAAACCACCGAGGTAGATCTAAGTCCGGGTCTCACCTCGTCCTCTCCGTAAGGCTCAAGTACTAACCCGCCTAACCGGTCCCTAGCACTTGGACTCATATACCGTCCCAGTGGCAAAACAGGTTTTCCCGAAATACAACACGAGTACCGTCCCGCGTAAAGTGAACCCTCCCAAGGTCACAATCGATAACAACCTTTGTAAATCGTCAACCAATCCATCCCAAGGGATGACATCGAACTCGACATATCCATAATCCTCAAACTACTGCGGAGTAGAGTCCCAAGACTTAACTCGCAACCTCTACATGTCATCCCTATTCTCGCCTAATCCCTGTGTGGGGAACTCATGACAACCCGCTCCTCTAAGGTCTCTAGAGGTCCCGCCCATTTCCACCATATATGTGCCTCATTCTCCACCTAACGCAGCCTAGTCTGACCGGTCGCGCTGGTAATCTCCATAGCCTCTAACACTTTCTCTGCTCGCATAACCAATGGTCCTGTCAATATCGGCCCCCTCCTCTTGCGGAAGGCTCCGGTGGATGATACGCCAAACCCCAGAGGTTACCAGATCTTCCCCGTCTACATGATATACTCAGCTCGTGCGGCAAGATTTGGCCGTAATACCTACAACCTCGGGCAAAGTCCGCCGATCAAACACCGACAGCTCGACCGTTGCCCTCGCGGACGTTTCACGCCCTCGAATTTACTAGCCATTTACACGATTCATGTAATTTTCATTTCAGTCTAACTAGCAATGCACATGTCAATAGACTTGACAACCATGAACTAACCCGTCCATTTCCTAAGTGGTGCTAAATTCCAACCACTTAATTCGTTTTATTCAAATAAAATTTTTGGCACTTGTTCATTTCATCATCCAAACCCTGCCGTAATCCCTAACCTTAGCATTCACCCTTTTCCCATACGCATTAAGCACCATGCATATAATTCGCACGCAACTTCACAATCACCATTTCAAATGTAGTTAAATCCATCACAAGATTCTAAGGCATAATCCATGTACTCTCAGACAATTAATCATACACATAACTCTGTATACGCAATCATTTCGCTTAAAATATTTGTTCAACAAAATTTTATTTTCAAAATTTTATTTTTCAAAATTTTATCAAAATTTATTTGATTTTATTTGATTTTATTTGAATTTAATAAATATTTTTTTTTTTTCAAAATTTTATTTCATAATGAACAAAGGTTCATTTGGTGACTAAGAAAAACCGTAGTCGAACCTGGTCCAAAACCGAAAGGACCGAGCCAAAGTACAAAGGTACCCAAAATTGCCTACCGCGCACTCCATCTGGGGCCAGCCACGCCTAAAAGCCGACTGTGCTACGTGCTACGCTTCTCTCCGTGGCGCCAAGCTGCTGGACTGCTGCTGGATCAAGGCTGGGCCATAAGCCGCTGCTTAGAAGGCCATATATAAGGCTAAGGCATACTTTCGTCTATATCATTCAAGGCTGGCCCACTTCATGCCCCAGCTCGCCGCCGTCTTATCATATACTACGGGCGCCACGCTGCTCGCGCATTTGAAGACGCCCTACAAGACTCCACGCTCACAAGACGCGCCCAAAGAAATCTACCAAATACCCAAAATTCTACCGTTTAGTTCCGTCGCAATACAATTTTGTATTGCGACACAGTTTTGTCTCCTACAGCCTGCAAGACATTCACTGTATTGCAATACAGTTCCAAGCCAAAATACCCATCTTGCAATACAATTTCCACCCTATTGCAATACAACCCAAGCATCTACAAGCTTCATTCTCTGCAATACAAACCGATTGCAATACAAATTTTTTTTATTTTTCACAATACAAACTGGCAGAGCCCTTCAAAATTTCTCGCACTAAAAATTTTCGCTTTTTCATTATAAATGATATTTTTTTCATTTATTTCCAAAATTGGAAAAAATCTCTAAAAAATCACTAAAATCATTTTTGAACACTCAAATAAATTTATAAAATTTATTTCCCCATTTTCTTCAATTTTTTCAATTTGTGAAATCTTAGAAAATTATTTTCTCCTTCAACCAAATAAATTTATAAAATTTATTTTCTTCTCCGCTTTTCTTCACCGAAAAATTTTCAACTCAAATAAATTTATAAAATTTATTTTCTTCCAATTTCTTCAATTTACCACTTGTAAAATCATAGAAATTTATTTTCTTCAATTTCTATCAAATAAATTTATAAAAATTTATTTCATATTTTCTTCAACTTAGAAAATTATTTTCATCACTGATAGGCCAAATAAATTTATAAAATTTATTCTTTTCATCTTCTTTCCGCCAGACACCGCACCACTCAAAATATTTTCTAAAATATCTTCTACACTTCCATGTGCTAATCACCACACATAATCTCAACACCTAAAACATGTCAAGCACCCTAACACACAACATGACATGGCATACACAATTCAATCATCAGTCATTCACAAAATCACACAAAACACATCAACACACAAGCACGTAGTGTCCTAGTGTTAACCCGTGATTTTCCTAGGTAATCTCATACCTAAACTCAACATCAAACCACCTAGTGGTGATGCTCTCATCCAACTATGGCCTAAGCCCAAATTTTCTATCCATAGGTTCCCATAAACCTATACTCCACACCATGTTTCACACAAATGCAAGTGGATTTGGATACCTAACCCGAGCTCCCTAGGTATTCGTATACCTAAGCTGTGACGCCCTAAAACCCGGGGGTCCGTTGACTACCCGTCAACTCGTTGAATACAAGTGGATGTCGGGTTACCCGAAGCCACTTTAGAAAATCGGGCAGAGTCTCCTTTGTACGGAGAGCTCTACCCAATTAAAATACCTCGCATGAAACCTCGTCCCAAGTACCAATATATATTCAATATATCCAAGAGGATCAAATCATTATTGAGTAATACCTACCACTTGGGCCCACACAACGATACTCATAATACATACTAACTATGAATTCAACTATATACCCAATAGTTACAAGAGTTCAAATGTTTTACTCTTATACAACATATATTAAAATTAGTGAAAATTCTAATACATGTAGATATCACAAGCCAAAGCCACAATCCTATTTTTCTTCTAATCCACTCGCCTCTAGGATGAGCCTCTCCCCCGCACGCCCCCGCATCCGTGAAAAGGGGATCCCACGACTGCGAGCTAAAGCTCAAGAGAGAACTCCATTCCTTAAATGCTAGTTACTCACCACCTAAGCGCAGCCGAGAATGTTCCACTTAAACAAACATTCAAGAATGCATGATCCTACTTGAATGTCTACGCGTGACTCAACTCGCATCCCGAGTCTCACCGATTCTCTCACACTCGCCTAAGCCTCGTATGGCACTATTAATTTTATTAAATGGCAACCCTCCGATGAATATATATATCAATCGTCATCTCGACGACAAGATATATTAATTGTTTCAGGATTCACCCTCCGATGAATAAATATCAATTGGGCCTCCGACGGTTGATATATTATTTATTGACTAATTCCTCCAATAATTTACATTTTAAATTACCAACTCCGTTTCTCTGTGACTCCTATCTCACACTCATTCCCATATTCCTGTGATGTTCCAAGCATATGGACGCATATGCTGGCTCCAATTCACGAATCACATGCAAATATATATACATGAATATATTTACATAAAACTTTAAATCACACATCAAAATTAGCTCACTCGGGGGCTAATGATCATCATACACTTGTAATTTAATTTAAATCACTGCCAACACGTACTCTTCACAAAAAATATATACTTAACATTATTCGAATGAAACCCTCGCTTACTATTCCCGAAAAATTCATAAAACACCGGCTCACTTAAGGAACCCGCACCACGGCCATTCCCGCCCAAAGCATATCAAGCAAGCATTTAATGCACACTTAACACCCATCACAACCAAACAGCCCCTAATTATTTCTGGGCAGTCACGGCCACAAGAGAAAATCCCAAATAATTCTGATAATCTCTATCCCATGTTTTCGATCGATCAAACGCCCTCACGCCAAACTAATCAACATCGAAAACCCTTAAAATGGGAATAAAACACAAGTAGGAGAAA
>JAEQBH010009596.1:0-52368 GCA_016808115.1 Tetrastigma voinierianum | reverse complement strand
TTATCCACAATTTTGAAAGGAAAAACCATCCGATAACTCTTCTAATTTCTATTAAGAACAAAACAAAAGAAATATTTAGGAATACTTCCTAGTAAACAATCATAACTCATCAAAAAGAAATATTTAGAGATGGTATGTCGAATATAGCTAATAAGGGTTTAGTAGTTTAGATTAAATGCTGATGGTCAAATTTGAAATATTAGTTTTCATGATTATTCTTTCTTATCATGTTTGTAAGTTCACTATTCAGTAAGCTTCTTTCACAAAAAAAAAAAAAGAAAAGAAAAAAAAAGAAAAAAGAGAGATAATTTGTCGCTGCAGTTCCCTTTTCTATTTGCCAATAAAATAAGTGACCACCAAAGATAATTTTCCTCCAAATTATAGAATTAATTCATAAAGTTTCAACTTTTTTTTTCCTCCAAATATTATTTATTTTCGTTATTCCTCTCTATTTTCTTTCCTTATTTCCTTATTACTTTCCTGGTTGCAAAAGGAGCCCAAATAAATGCATAACCTATGTTTCATCTGCATTATACACTATGAAGGGGAAAAAAATTCCCATTTATCAAAACTTCGCTAGGAGCTTATTCATTAGTCATTAAGGTGCGCTTTAATAAGAACTCAAGCTTCTTTGCCTATCAAAAAAGACAAAAAAATGTTAATTAAATAATTTTCACCGAGTAGCAAAAGATCCATTCAACATCGAGGGCATGTGGTAAATGCTAATTAAACAAATGTCCGACTCCCGGCATTCACCCGGTCTACTGAAGCAAAATAAGAGCCACGAACAAGAGTCCAACCTTAGAAGCCTGTGTTCACACACCCATGGCGTGTTTATTATAAGAAACAGTGGGCATGGGAGGAAAAAGAAGAGGGGCTAGCTGGAAAAGATGCTAACGGTTTTGGATGGGACAAATAGGGAGAATGAAGGGGGAAGAAAGGGAGGCACACTGAGGTCAGGAATGTTCCCCAAGTCGTGCTCGGGCCACCGAGTCGGGAGAGTCGAGCCAGGGATCCGTTGGCCCCGCTGTGGTCTTTCATAGTGTTACAGGAGCCAAGAGCATACAACAACACAAATAGGGCTCTAATTTCAATAACCCGAGGTCGAATGAATCCAGTCACAATCACATTAAGAATTGAATGGTAATGTAAGGTAAATCTTCAATGTCTCTCAAGGCTCAATCTCATGAACAATCTCTACCGTGAGTAGAAGAAATGTGTTAAAACCGGCATAAAAGAAAATACAATCAAGAAACCCAAAAATAGATCCCAAGCTCCACCCTTAAGTGATCGAGCACGCCCTAGGGAACATTCCCCTCAACCTCCAATGATTTTTCCTCCCCTTTCTTCCCCCCTAAATTTTCCCTATTTGTCCCATCCAAAACCATAAGATTCTTTTCCAAATTTAATCTCTCTTCTTTCCTCCCACGTGCCCCTTTGTTTCTTCCACAATAAACCTGCCACATGGGCTGGCCAAACCTAGGCTCTAAGGCTGGACTCTCCTCCTTGCCTTCAACATGTCTTTCTCTAACAATGGATATGCGTCATTTAGACCCTGTAACATTCATGTTTCATCTCCACTGATCTGCAACTCCACAAAATGTATTAAGCGCAGAACAGTTAAGATAGACATTTGTTATGAGTCCATGAGCATTCAAAGCTAAACATTGTCTATATGACTCTTCAGCTTCGCCAAGATGGACTGGGACTTTGGAAGAAAAGAATGGTTGATTTACTACACCCTATTTTTTTTTTATCAGTAAAAAGCAATATATTGACCAATAAAGAGCAAAAAGGCTCCCAAAGAGTACACTAGATGTATACAAAAAGGGGACCCAACAAAAAACCCTCAAACTCACCTATACCCTAACTACTATATAGAGATTGATGGACAAACATGGAAGATGATTCCCGAAAAACCTCGAATCAAGGTCATTCAAATGTTTTTAATATTATTCATGTTTCATCTCCACTAACTGCAACCCACAAAATACATAAAGAACGTAACAATCAAGAGACACTTGTCGAAAGGTCCATTAGCATTCAAAGCTAAACATTGCCCATGAGACTCTTTAGCTTTGCCAAGATGGAGCTGGGAAATAACGGGTTATTCATCAAAACCTAGATAAGTTATCATTCCCATGGGTGTTCTAGCTAGCTTATACCTCGACTAATCCCGTGGCGCCCTAAAGCTAATGACTGGGTAAATCTCCAATAACCCTAAAGGGACTTGAACTGGTGACAATTGGGGAGCAAACCCAAGGTTAGACCAACTGAGCTACCCCTCAGCCCTCATAAGCATTCAAACCAGAACATTGCCTATATGACTTCACTTGCCTAGACGGGATTCAGGATTGAAGGAAAGAATGGTTTATTTACTACACCCTATGTAGAGATTGATGGACAAACATGGAAGCTGATGTGAAACCTTGGAAAATACAAATTTCCTGAAAAATGGTAAAATAGTAAATTCAGTCAGAAAACCAAAATTTTTTTAGATCTCGGTGATGAAACAGACTTCTCTGTTGAAATCGCTTCCGTGAAATCTAGCTATCACGTCGAATTTCGCCGATTCAGACGTCGAATTTCAAGTTTTTTGCCACAAGAAGGTCGAATCTACATACATGTAGCTAGGGGATGCCACATGGCAAAAGCCATGTGGATCATTTAAAAGTGTGGCTCTCAATTAGCCACATGAAAGATGATACAATAAAGGAAATAAAGAAATAAGAAATAAAAGAAAATTGAGGGGAAAAGCAAGCACCACACAAATGGCTTGAAGGAAAAGGGGAGGAAATTTCCTCCCTTGACCGAATGGTCAAAAGTGATCCAAAAGAAAGAGAAAAAGAAAAAGCAAAGATAAAAAGGAATGAAAGAAAGAAAGAAAGAAAAGAGTTCGTAGAGAGAAAAGAGAAAGGGAGAAGAAAGGAGAAAATGAAATGGAGGATTTCCCTAAGAGATTCACTCCATCAAGTTCGACGGTCTAAGAACTAGTGCTGGTGCACGCAAATAAGTGGGATTCACGCGGTGATAAACAAAAGTTGGAGTTTCGACAAACTCCAAAAGGTAAGGAATTTTCCTACTCCATTTATTCTAAGTCTAAAGGCCTTATAATGGTATGGGCTGTTTATGGGAGGCCATGAGAGGCCATATGATTTAGTTCCAAAACTTGGGACTGAATGGTAGGAGGATTTCTATTCGCTCAATACGCCCAAGACCGTTGTGGTTAGGTCTGAACTCGAGACCAAAGTTTCTGCGCTCGCGCGCTGCTTTCATGACGTATGGATGTTTGGAACCAAATTGGTTCATGTTTGTGAAGGGACTGTGATGTACCCTGTTGGATGGGTCCAAGATGGTGACGTTATTGTGTGTTATTGCTTGTATGAATAACATGCAATGTGAATATGACATGTTAATATATGATATTGATGTATTAACGTGGTCAGAGTATGGATGTTAATTATATTATCAATTATAATTATCCACGCAGATGTAAACGCTCACGTAACACTTATATATACATGTAACATGGAAGAAAATGTATTGGCATCATACACCATATGCACCCGCACATCGCATTGAGCTCAGCATGGGGTGCATGAAGTGGTTTATTCAATCGGTATCGTGAATGGGTCGTGATCTTGGAAAAATGGGACAAAGTCCAAGGTAGAGACTCACGAGGGTGTAAGGCCATTTAAATGGCAAGTCACGTGTGTTGGGTGAAGTGTTAGTAGATCCCCCCTCGTGGTGAAAGACCCAAATGGTATTCACTAAGCGACATGATTTCCCACTATGTAAGTTCGCAAAATGTTGAAAAAGGTGTGCAACGCCATGCGGTGAGAACTCCAAAACTGCGGCCCACAAATATAAAACACACCTAAGTTGATAAAGTGAAATTGAGAGGTATATCCAATGGTTTAAGTCCTCGTTAAATACCAAGGGTCGGGTATTTCACACCCGACATGCGTGGGAGCCTGGCTGAGACTTCGTTATGGGCATATGAGGAGTCACATCTCATGCATGACAGGGAACATTTCATATAAGGTTGCATAAATTGTATGAAATGTGATTGTTGTTTATTATGCCATTACATGTGCATTTTAGGTGGGGAGTAACCCTTGTAGGAAAACTTTCTACTGGACATTGCTCACCCCGTCATGGGACCCCTCTTTCAGGTACTGAAGGTTTTCCCGGGGATGGGACGCACCCGAGGCCTTAGAGGCGAAGA
Organism: Tetrastigma voinierianum; assembly: GCA_016808115.1. Lineage (NCBI taxonomy): Eukaryota > Viridiplantae > Streptophyta > Magnoliopsida > Vitales > Vitaceae > Tetrastigma > Tetrastigma voinierianum. The sequence continues at coordinate 48,140 of JAEQBH010009596.1, read as the reverse complement.
AATGGCCATACTTGGCCTTATTTTGTATTTTGTAAAAATCTGAAGCCATCTAGCTTGTGATTTGTAATTAAATACAAATTGTAATTAACTCCTTGTGTAAATATACATTTTTGTGAGTTTTCCGTTCGATAGCCTTTGTAGTGGGCCAAGGCGACGCCCTGCTGGTTTTACAAGAAGCGGAACAAAAAGCGGAAAAGACCAAGAGTGCAGGGATAAACTAGATGGGCTATCGCCCATTTCTGAACCCTTAGGTCGCGACACGCAGGTGTCACGACAAGTAAGGGCTTGACTACAGACGGGCGTGCATGCTCGCAGCATGGTTATTGCGATCACACGCGCCACGACACTTCCAGCGCAAACGCTGCGGCGACAAAGAGGTCCCCCGCCCCGTGTCGAGACATCATTTTTGTGTCGCAACATGGTCGAGGTCGGGTCCGAGGTCGCCATGAATTTTATGTCGCGATGCAGGTGGTCAGCTGCGTCGCGACACCTAAAATCGAATGGTGTGCTAAGGTGTGTCGCGACACAGTTTTTGGTGTCAAGACATGGGTTGAGCGGGTCATGATACGCTTTCTCGGTCGCAACACCAGCCACTACAACATGTGAGGCCTGGGTGTCGCGAAAGCCTCGTGTCGCGACGCCGGGGCTAGGCCGGGCGCCGACACGGGTGGGTACGCTGTGACATGGGCGCACAAATATACGCGATAGGGAGTGCGCTGCGGTAGCGATGTGGCGTTGTCTACAAGACCGTGATTACGCCCAAAAAGTGCTATTTTGAACCCTATTTTTAATAGGTTTCACGCTTTTTGTGTACTAATTATTATAATTAACCCAATTGACATGTTCGGTCCTATTGCACTTCTAATTGCATTCCAAGGTCGTTTGTAGTTTTTTTGGTGTGAATTGAGGCCAAATTATCGTGGTTTAATCCAATCATAACTAAAGCTCCGTTGATTTCATCAATTTCATATGGTCTTATATCAATTTCAAGAAGCTGTGAATGAAGAATTTCAGCAGAAGAAAATAGGAACAAAATAGCAAGTCAGTGGATGCGTGATGCAGGAAGTGTGAAACAAAGGGCTAATGGAACAAGAGTCAAGTAGGATCCAAAGAAGACGTTGCATTTCGCCATGCATAAAGAAAATTTCGCTAATCCTAGCTTAAATTAGGGAATTTTCGCTAGCTAGCTTAAATTTGTCGCTCAGCCTAAATCTCCCAATTTCGCTATTCACAAACTTTTCGTTAGGCTAGCTAAATTTTCGCTAGTCAGCGAAATTCACCGTTGATAGCTTAAATTTCACCGCTTATCTCTCAGAATTTCTCGCTAGCTTAGCGAAATTTCGCTTAGTTAAGCTAAATTTCGCTATGCTAGCGAAAAATTCTCGTGACAATAAAATGGTCATTCCGTGTTTTTGATATTTTTATTCCAAATCCACCACGCTTTGATCAATTACCATTTTGTCCCTTTTGTAATCTTTACATATTTTAGGCAATTTTGTCATTTCACACATTCGGGTCGCTATATAAGCCACCTTATAAGTTTGTAACCCTAACTTTAATCTTTCAAGACGCAAAGAGCCTTTGTTTCCAGCTTTCTTTCTTTCTCTCCTCTTTTCTTCTCCCTTTCGTTGCCAAACACCTCCAAGGATGACAACTCGAGGATGAGTGGCTAAAACCACTCCCTCTTTGAAGTAAAGGCCACTCGGGGAAGGGGATCTCGTTGTGCCGGTGGTTCCCCTGTTTTTCACGCAGCAGGTTTTATATTTTGGTTCCCAATTTTCTAACTTTAGGTTTAAAGCTGATGTACTTTCACAATACTTGGCAAGCTTTTTAGTGGTTTAGTGTATTCTTAGTTTTAGATACACTAATATCCATTAGTTTCCATTTCACGAGCCACCGAGGTAGGTTATGTTAGGTTTTCACCGTAAGTGCATCCACTTTGATCAATACTTGCACCTTTGTGGTTCAAAGTGGATTCTTATTTTGATCCATCGAGACTCATTAGTTACCCTTCTTTACGAATCATCAGATGAGTCATGATGTATTTTCACCGGTAGGGAACCATAAATGTTAAATAAATAAGCTTTATCAGCAAAATTAGGTTTAGGTTTTAATGCCAAATGAAGATCCTGGCCGGAGATGACTATACGCCATCCTCCCAACGCGAGGAAATTCAACCCTGGACCTCTAGTTAGCTCAGATCTTAAACTCAAGTGGCCCAATGCTTCAAGGAGTTCTATTTACATTTTATTTTATTTCTTTTAGCTCGCGAAACCACCAACTCCACTGCTTTTTACCCCTACCTTAAAATCCAAACCAAATTCACCATTCGCTTCACTCAAATCATTTCCAGACGCAAGAAAAACTCATCCCCGTGTTCGACCCTATTCACTATACTGCTAAAGAGTCGACTACCAAGAATAGAGGAACTTAGGATATACCTCTTGCTGGATTCCGCTCACCCTACCGTGGCACTAATCAAATGGCCAAGTGTCGGATGGTGCCTAAGTGCATTTGACGAAGTCAGTGAAACACTTGTGATCCTCATCACAAGTTTTGGTGAATTTCTTTATATTTCATCACATTTTTATTTTATTTTCATATAAAAAAAAAAATTCCTACGTGGACTGCTTGGTGTCGCTTGTTGCCTATTATTTTTTTCTCAAGTAGAATCCATGCTCTAGTGGGCTTGAACTAGAATCAAATGGAAGAACAGTATAATGAGTACCCTGTGGAGAGTAACCCTAGAGCATACATGACACGAGGGACCACAGAAACCTTCCATGGCAAAGGGTTAAGAACCCGGTAGAGAGAAATCCAAACCCATATAGGTTCATGAGGGACTATAGGGGCCAATGGATGAGTGCACTGCCTATAATGTTCCCTCAACTTATATACCTCCCTGCTTTCTCCACATTTTACCTCAACTTCCCAAAGCAAAGAACAACCACCACACCCTTTATCCCTTGTTGAACAAGCCATCCCGACCTGGAGCAAACAAGCGGACAATTTCATAGAGGAGCAAAGGGTGCGGACCGGCCCAGCGCCAATCAAGAAAACCCAGACTGAGAGCTCCTTGAACAAGGAATTGGATGAGTTCCAAAGTGAAATTGATCAAAAATTGGACATCCAGCAGGAATCCATCTTAAAGCTCACCAATCAGCTTGTTCAGCAAGAGGAAGAGAGTCCAAAGGAAGAGTGCCTAAATGGCACCATACGGAGGAGCCGTGGCTCCACAAGCAGCTCACAAGAAGTTGCCCGTAGAAAATTCTCAATCCTCAAACATCAGGCGTTGTTGTTTGCTTACTGAGAAGAAGGATGCAATCCCCCTCGTTGTTGGATCGAGGAAGCAAAGTGGAAGAACACAAAGAAAGAACAATTTACCTCGCCCTACTCGATCTGGGCCATACCGCCTTCACCGCACCACAATCCCAACCCAAAAACACCCATCGCCAACGCCTTGCGCCACCTATAACCCAACACCGCCACTGCATATATCGGGCTCGCAAAGAAACTCGCAAAGCCTACAGCACCTGCTCCTAAGGCTAAGTCCAACCCATCACTGCCGGCCATGCAAAACTTCAATAGATTAGTGGCCTTTGTACATAACTTTGCCACTACATCAAAAAACAAATGGCACCGTCAACACGCATTTCTACACGTACCGGGTTGGTTCTGGTGTCAATCGACTGGGAGCACCAACCCCGACATTTTGAGCTCCGGGTCAGCCCAACAGCCCCAAAGGCCTAAGGGAGGTTCGGGGGAGCACGCCCCACTTCGTTTCTTTAAATTTTTCTGTTTTATTTTATTTTATCGTATTTTATCTCGATTTGCTAATTTTTCTTCTCTTATATTTCCTTAATTTTTAGTTAATTTATGTTTTTAATTAATTTTTGCTTTTCTTCGCAATTTTTCCTAATTTTTCAGGTTAATTTTGGCAGCTTTTCGTGAATTTTGAAGCTTGAATGAAAAGAATCAAGAATCAAGAAGATCAATTTTCGCAGCCTAGTTTAAATTTTCGTAATCCTAGCGAACATAAATTTTCGCGATAGCAGTACCCAGGATGCCAGCTAGCGGTATGAAATTTTCGCTAGCTAGCGAAATTCTTCGCTAAGCTAGCGAAACGGATGGGTTAGGAATAGTGCTTTCTGCTACAGGCCAAAATAGTGTACAGTGATGTTATTTTATTTTATTTTATTTTTTTTATATATTAAAAAAAAAATTTTAAATGTTTTTATTTTTATTTATTAAATATTTTTATTTAATTTTCAAAAAATCAAAATCAAAATTCCGCTATTGCAGATACTGAAAATTTTCGCAAACATACGGTCTCACATGTTACTTTTTGCTGTGCCAATAATTTTTCGCTAGCCTAGCGAAAATTTTCAAGATGCGCCCATTATTCCCTCCAATTTGCTTTCGCCATAATCCTTTTCATCCAACCTCCGTTTGTTTTTGCACTGAAAGCTGGGAGTCTAATCCAAATATGACTAGAAAGAACATTTTCGACACTTTTATGAAGGTGTAATTTTAAAATGGTCCAACCTGTCACCTTTTCTCTCTTTCTTTCCTAACTTGTTTATTCAAGCCCGAACGGAGTGAATAAGGTGTCGGCGGAAAGCTTGCGAAGTCTCCCTATCTAGCAATGATCATCTCATCAAGGAGGTAACACTTCCTTCTAATTTTTCCAATCCGAAAGCCCCATTTCTGACAATTAAGATGTTCGGGGTCAGAGAGTTAGCGAAGGAAGTGGCTTTTGTATTTATTCTTTTGTAATATTTTGTGAAAGCCCATTTTGTGATAAGCGAAGTGGTTTGCTCGGGTCCCCTTTCTATAAAGCAAGTCGTTATACTTACGGTACTACTTTTTCAAAATCAGTCCCAAGGTTTTTCGTGAATCCAAAAATTTTTCGTATTTTGTCAATCCTGGTTTTGAAAATTTGCTTTGTCCAATTCTATTGATGTTAGATTGGTTCCATGCTTAGTCGAGTGAATGATTAGTTGAATTCTTATTGATTTCGACATTTTTCTTCCACCTTTGGGCTAACCAATAATCGAAAGCACATTAGGTTTCAATGATAGGCTGAAAAAACTGTGCAACCTCCTTTACTTCTCAGATAACCTCATTCTAGTTTCATTGACCGCCCAGGTTACACCCATGCCGAAAGTTAAGGTCACGCGTCTTCGAAAAAAAGGGTGAAGAAAAAGAGAAAAAGAAAAGAAAAAGAAAATAAAAAAGAAAAGAAAAAGAATAAATATTGCAATGCGCCTTGAAACCCGAAAGCACCTGGCCCGAGGGGGTATATGGCTAAAGCTCAAAGCCCTGGGTGCCCTAAACCTTCACCGGGTCAGGAGCCACCAGACTACGCTCGCATACGGGTGGATAGGTGGAGCTGAGCAAGTTGTGTGCCGGAGTCTCAACCATTCAAGTCCGGTGAAACCCTAAGAGTCAAGCACGAAGATCTCATGACTTGCGCCCTAAGCTCTTGAATCTGTCAGGAGTCACCTGTGATCCTCGTTATACGGGACTTTGGCGGTCGATTCTCAAGATTGCACCCTACAATGCAAAAAGAATCAGGAATAAGAGGTGGGTCCTCGATTTAGGTTGGTTAGCATGCTAGGTCGCGGTAGTAGCTAGGTCAGGGGAGAGTGCAATGACGCTTATTGTCGAGCTAATCAAATAAAACACTTAGGTTTTGGGTGGAAGTTTATTGGTCAAGCTTCATCGAGAAGGAAGCTCTTGAGCTCACTCAGATTTGCATTCATTCTCTCATGATAGTTATTGGACACGGCATTGATGATTCTTACTTAGGGTTAGGCATTACTTATTAACAACCTTTTTGAAATACCATTTTTGTTCACATTATTTTGTTATCATTTTGTATGTTCTCTCTTTCTTTATTTCTTTCATTGCTAAGGGACTAGCAATGTGTAGGTTGGGTGATTAGTGCCCAAAAAGTGCTATTTTGAACCCTATTTTTAATAGGTTTTGGGCGCTTTTTGTGTACTAATTATTATAATTAACCCAATTGACATGTTCGGGTCCCTATTGCACTTCTAATTGCATTCCGAGGATGTTTTCAGTTTCGCAGGAATCGAGGCCAAATTATCGTTCGAATCCCCACCAATCCCACCTCATATAACTAAAGCTCTGCTGATTTCCATCAATTTCTATATGGTCTTATATCAATTTCAAAGCAAAGCCAGAATGAAGAATTTCAAAGCAGAAGAAAATAGTAACAAAATAGCAAGCCTAGACGCAGGATGCGTGAAGCAGAACGCCACGGAACAAGAATGCAAAGATCCAGCAGAGCACAAGGCATTTCGCTATGAAGACAGCAGGACTCCCGCAATCCTAGCTTAAATTAGAATTTTAGCCAGCTAAATTTGAGCCGTGCCCAGCGAAATCTCCCACCCTCGCTATCTCACAAACTTTTCGCTAGTTAGCCAAATTCTCGCTACCAATAAATTCATCGTTGATAGCGAAATTTCTCAATTTCGCTATCTCTGTAGAATTTCGCTAGCTTAGTGAAATTTCTCGCTTGTTATTAAATTTCGCTATATGCTAGCGAAAATTCCCTCGCATAAATAAAAATGGTCAGCCTGTTTTTGATATTTTTGATTCCAAACGACTACGTTTTGATCAATTACCATTTTGTCCCTTTTGTAATCTCATATTTTAGGCAATTTTGTCATTTCACACATTTGGGTTGGCTATATAAGCCACCTTATAAGTTTGTAACCCTAACTTTAATCTTTCAGTACGCAGCAGCTTTTGTTTCCAGTTTCCTCTCTTCTCTCTCCTCCTCTTCTCTCCTTTCTTGGTTGCCAAACACCTCCAAGGATGACAACTTGGAGGATTAGTGGCTAAACCACTTCCTTCAAGTGTGGGCTACCGGGGAAGGATCTCGCAGCCGCCGGTGGTTCCCCGTTTTTCACGCAGTTGTGCTTTTATATTTTGGTTCCCAATTTTCTAACTTTAGGTTTAAAGTTTTTCGATGTACTTTCGCCAATACTTGGCAAGCCAGCTTCTAGTATTCTAGCTTTAGATACACCAATATCCATTAGCGCTACTTTTACGAGCCAACAGGTAGGTTAAGGTTAGGTTTTCACCGTAAGTGCATCCACTTTGATCAATACTTGGTAATCTTTAGGTTCAAAAGGATTCTATTTTTAGATCCATCAGACTCATTAGTTACCTTACTTAATCATTGTAGGATGAGTCATGATAGATTTTCACTATAGGGAACCATAAATGTTAAATAAATGCTTTCTATCAAAAGGAAAATTATTAGGGTTTAGGTTTTAATGTCAAATGAAGATCCGGTTCGGGAGATGACTATATGTCATCCTCCCCAACGCGAGGAAATTAATCCGGGGACCTCTTAGTTAGCCTAGGATCTTAAACTCAGTGGCCCAATGCTTCAAGGAGTTCTATTTTACATTTTATTTTATTTCTTTTCGTTTGCAAACCACCAACCCAATCGTTTTTACCCCCACCTAAAATCCAAACCAAATTCACCATTTTGGCTTCACTAAATCATTTGAAAATAAGAAAACCCATCCCCGTGTTCAACCCTAGACCACTATATCAAGCAAAGTAGTTTGACCACGGCAGTAGGAGGAACTTTAGGATATAAATTTTGTTGATTCCGGCCACCCTACCGTGGCATCGATCAATGTGCACGCCGACCCAAGTTTATGGCTAATGCACCGTGGTCAGGTAATCGCTCGGGGTCACCGCTCATAGGCAATCGCCTACCAACACGCTCATTCAAAAAAAGTCCTTCGGGTTTTGGGGCGCCACAGCTAATTCCTCAAAAACCATTGAATTGTTGTCATTCAAATGTTTTAATATTCATGTTTCATTTCCACACTGATCCACAACTCCACAAAATACATAAAGAACATAACAGTCAAGAGGGACATTTTCTAGGAGTCCATTAGCATTCAAAGCTAAACATTGCCCATATGACTCTTTAGCTTTGCCAAGATGGACTGGGGACTTTGGAAGAAAATAATGGTCAATTTACTACACCCTATACAGAGATAGATGGACAAACATGGAAGCTCGTCTCTCGAAAAACCCGTGCATGTCCATTCAAATTATGTAATATCGATGTTTCATCCCCATGATCCGCAACTCCACAAAATACATAAAGCATAGAACAGTTAAGAAACATAGTTGCTATGAGTCCATTAGCATTCAAAGCTAAACATTGCCTATATGACTATTCAACTTTGCCAAGATGGACTGGGGACTTTGGAAGAAAAGAATGGTTGATTTACTACACCCTATACAGAGATTGATGGACAAACATGGAAGTTGATTCCTTGAAAACCCCTGAATTGTTGTCATTCAAATGTATTTATGTTTCATATCCCATGGTTTTTTCTCACAAGGGTTTCTACGTAAATGTGTTTTTTTCGTATTTCATTATTTCGAGCCATTAATCATAACAAGATTGGATATCGTAAACAAGATTCATTCCCTGAAAATGTCATTCAAATGTTTTAATATTCATGTTTCATCTCTACTGATCTACAACTCCACGAAATACATAAAGAACATAATACTGGCAGAGACATTTGCTATGAGTCCATTAGCATTCATAGCTAAACATTGCCCATATGACTCTTTTTGGCTTTGCTAAGATGGACTGGGACTCTAAGAAAAGAATGGCTTCCATTTACTACACCTATAGAGATAGATGGACACCATTACACCTATATAGAGATAGATGGACAACATGGAAGCTCATTCCCCTAAACCCCAAGTACGCTACCATTCAAATTTTGTAATATTCGTTTCATCCCCACTCACCCGCAACTCAATAAAATACATAAAGCACGTAACGCTTAAGAGTAGGCATTTTCTATGAGTCCACAGAAGCATTCAAAGCTAAACATTGCCTATATGACTCTTTAACGCCAAGATGGATAGGGACTTTGGAAGAAAAGAACGGTTTATTTACTACACCCTACATAGATCGATGGACAAACGGAAGTTGCTCTAAAACCCCTAAAGTAGAACCTTTTTTCCTTTCTACACATTTCCTTTTTCCATCATTTTCCCCATTACCTTCCCCTCATTTTTTACCCCATACTTCAATCCAAATGAAGACTACTACTGCTTTGTTTCTAATCCGAGATCTTACCGTACTTCTCGATATTTTATTACCATTTGCTTTTCTATTTATATTTCATACAAATTCAACCGATTCAAACTTCAACAAAATTAAACATCACCCTCACTCATCATAACTTTCTGTGACAAGGGATTAGAGCTCAACTGAAGCAAGATTCGCATTTTCACAATTTTGCACTCAACATTAGAGAGAAATAGGAATATTGATAAGCATTACAAAGTTCTTGTGAACTCCACCGTGACGCCCCCCAAAACCCGGGGTCCGTTGACTACCACAACCTACGGGAATATGCGAAGTGGATGCCCAGTTACCCGACGTCACTTCAAAGACCCGTAGCCTCCTTTCAGACGAGAGCTCACCCAAATACAAGATATGCACATCTCGTCCCAAGCAAATTCAATATATTCAATATATCCACAAATCAAATCACATGAGTAATACGCCACTGGGCTCACAATGATACTCATAATACATACTAACTAGAATTCAACTATACCCAATGAAGTTACAAGAGTTCAAATGTTTTACTCTTATACAACATATATTAAAATACTCAAATTCTAATACATGTAACATCAAGCCAAAGCCAAAGCCACACAATCCCGCTTTTCTTCTAATCTCAAATTTCTAGATCGAGTCGTCCCTCATCTCCGCCCCCGTACCTAAAAATAAAGGGATCCCACGACTGGTGAGCTAATACTCGCAGGAGAATCGCCCCTAAGGCTACTCACCACCCAAGTGCGCAATGTTCCACTTAAACACACATTCAAGCAAATGCATGATCCTACTTTGAATGTCTACACGACCAACTCGCATCCCGAGTCCTCACCGACCCTCACACTCTAAGCCTCGTATGAGAATATTATGTTTTATTTACAGGCTACCCCTCCGATGTGTTATAAATTGTACCATCTCCGATGTTATATTTAGTGGACTACCCTCCGAGATATATCAATCGGGCCGTCCGACGCATTGATATATATTATTTGTTTGTGGACTACTCCTCCATGAATATATATATCAACTGGGTCATTCCACTTGCTGATATTATTTGCTTCGTGACCACCGAAGGAATATCAATTGGGCCGCCTCCCGACGATTGATATTTTTGGTCGAACTACCCTCCGACACTAATATTTTGCACTACCCTCCGAACCATTTTCTGCATCATCTCATGCACTAACTCCTATACCCTAGATGTTCTAGGCATATGGAATGCATGTGTGCCAATTCAATACGCCTAATCACATGCAAATATATAAACATGAATATATCAAGATAAAAATTAAATCACACAAACATGTTAGGTGATTATCATTTCCTCAAACATCAAAATTAGCTCACTAAGCACAGTTCAAAACACAAGCGCAATTCGACCACCAGTTTAACCAAACACATATTTTCACAAAAATATATTTGATCGCTTCTCGAATAGTGAAACCCTACATTATTCCCCGAAAAGTCACAATGGCTACCAAGCAAAACATCTAACACACAAATTACACAAACCACACCCAACAAATTCTAAAGTGCTACTACGCACCTGTCTAAAATTCAGATCAATTCGGTCCCATGTTGTGATCCGATCAACCACTTCATTCCCTGGGCTTTTCATACCGATACACCATTTATTCTATAAATGATCAAAACATGGCACCCAAATGTTCCCTTCACGTCACTACATGTGTTTTTGGGGTTTCAATGGGGCCTACCAAATTCGGCCCCAAGCTGGGACCGAGATCAAACAAATTGCTCAAGGCCTCAAACTAACCGAAACATCGAAAAAAACACTAAAATGGGAATAAATCTCAAGTGCGGAGAAAACTTACCTCGCGAGCTTTGAAGCAAACTCCCGATCCCGAGTCCACGCGTAGCCCGCCCCACGTGAACGTTTTCCTCGCTCGGACACCGCCGACAACATCGTCTATCATTTTGGGTAGGCTTCTCTCTGTGTTAAAACCTCCAAAATGGCCACCTGACGGGAATTCTGATTCTCCACGTTTTGGTCTTTAAATGGAGAGACGACACTGCTGACCACCTCAAGATTTAGCCGACTTAAAAATCAAATCTCATAACGACCATTATGTCCCTTACTGTATTTGATATTCCCAAGACTCACCCTACTTATCCATTTCATCATTTCTCTACCATACCACTTATGGTACATGACTATATTGCTACATCGTAACTTTCTTCGCTCGAAAACCGCTTTAATCAAGACCGAACCGCGACGTCAAAAAACGTGTTGTCGATCTCTCACCATCTCGGAAATTTACGAAATTTTACGTGCTAACTAGATTTCACGAGACGATTCCAACGATGCAATCCGTTTTGTCATCCGAGATCTAGAGAATAAATTACGGATTTTTAACCGAAATTACAATTTTGTAAACAAAATTACGATTTTGCCCTTTATTCCGTAAATCGAATTTTTCTGTCTTACATTCTCCTAAAGGAATTTCGTCCGGCCAGACTATCATAATCACGCACATGCATATGCAACGCGCACTCTATCATGCATGTAATCGTCATTTAAATTTTAAACGACTAAACCACGCACCTCATCCCTAAACAGCAGTGGATGGGATGGCCCGCACGTGTTCTCGCGCTCCCACGTCGATCCTCCACCCACAAGCTCCATACACTCTCTCACTAGCCCGCGCCTTGCATCGCAAGACCCGATCACGGCTATCAACAATGCACACTGGTCCCTCCTCGAAGGTCCCATCCGTGTCAATCTCACCGTCATCAATCCATCACATGAGCCGGATCCGAGGCGCTTCTCGAGCATGGAGACGTGAAATAACCTCGTGGACACCGGCTATCGGGCAGAACGCCAACCGGTACGCAATGTTGCCTATCCTCTCGGTATCTCGGGAAGGCCCAATAAACCCTGGGCGATAGCTTCCCCGCGCCGACCGACCACTCCTCTCCTAGGATTCACCTTCTTCAAGGAGACGCGTGATCACCAACCTCGAACTCTATGGGTCGACGCTCGTACATCCGCATAATTCTTCCGTCGGCCGAGTCGTGAGAAGACGCCATCGCATCAAGCTCACCATCTCAGGTGTTCTAATCGATCGTGACCGCTGATGGAGCCCCTCTCCCACTTCTGGCCCAACCTAACGGCAGGATCTACATGGCCTCCCACACAATGTCTCATATGGTGCCATTCGTGATACTACCGATAACTGGTTGTCGCTGGGCGAATTCCACTAAGGGCAATTGCTCCTCTACCCTTATGATTCAAGACGCATGGTCGTAGCATGTCCTCTAACACCTGTATATAATTCATACAACACGTAACCCTACACAACACTAACCTCTCCAAGGTTACAATCATTGACAATCCACTGGACCGTCAATCTAGTCCATGTCATGAATGACATCCATTTACCAAGCCCTCGCCAGCTTAACAACACCCAATGCAATTTCCAAAGGGGTGTCCAAATCTCGAGTCACCCCCGACTCCTATCACTCAACTCTAATTTCCAAAGGGGTGTCCAAATCTCGAGTCACCCCCGACTCCTATCACTCAACTCTAAGTCTGCGTGATAACCATGTCCGTGTGTTTTCATCTTGGGCAACATAACTCTTCGGCTTACACTTCAAGCCTATCACATTCTCAATGCAAATTGATATCTCCCGGGCCTCTTACACCCTAACTCAGACTTTCACCCGAGGGGATTACCACGAGCCCCCGCTTTGCCCTACACACTCTAATTACTCTCGCTACTCGAATCGAACTAAGAGTCTTCATTGACGTAGTCTCGCGACAACCCAACCTCACCACCAAGAGTGGTATCGATCGCATTGCACCCACATCTCGACTCGATCACATGTTACCGTGCACACAAACGCACAATGTCATACCGTGACAACCAATCCCTTGCCCACCATGAGCGTAATCTCGAGATCTCACACTCATAACTTCGACTCCATCGTGTCAACTCACCCTACATCCTAGGGAAGAACATCTATACCTGGCTTCTCTAAAGGTCTTAACCTCTAAGCCCAAATCCAATGCCGTGTCGGGTGTGACAACCCGGATAAGGTCCCAATTACTGACAACCCGATGGCTGTCATCTCATCCATGTCAATCCTGACATCATCAACCAATAGTCTACCACCTAAGGTCCACTACACTTCCCTACGCAACTCCTCCGATCCGCCCCCGACCGACCCACACACCTGCCCCTCCGCCTATCTCGTGTTGTCGGAAGTGCTCAGACAAAGACCTCAAATCGAAACCGCTCCTCCTCGACCCGCTCTAGAAAGGAGGAATGAACTCGTATACTCTCGTCTCTACCGCCGACCGGACCGTGCTGTCCCAAACCCCGATCCTGCCCCTAGAGCAATCCCGCCACTCATGCTCAACTCGGCCCTGGGCTTCGAAACTGCGGAAGCGTAAGTCTTCCTACTTTCCCGAACTGGGGAGAAAGTCGATCCCTCCTCTGCTACCAACACCCGTATCCCGAGTGTTCCAAGTATCCTCGATTTCTCTCTATGGTCGTGGCCGTCCTTAAATCCATGGGAGTCCATATCCCGTAGGCGAACTTGTTAATCCCGCTCGAATGGACAACCCCCCATTCTCGACCCCGTAATACTCCAAATTAATCCCAAGAAACCACGTATTCAAGATCGACATTCGGCCCTCCCAACGCATCACCGCCTAACCTTCTTTCTAGTCGATCGACACTCCCCGGTGCCGTCGACAATTCACGCGTCCCTAAAATCTCACCTAGTAAGCCACCGTGACTTTCATCGACATCTCGTGTACAACCTGATGGTCTCAACAATCGCAAACGACCAAGTGATACCATGCCCCCACTTTCGACCGGGAGGTGACCAAAATGTCATCCAAGAAGACTACGACAACCGATTCGTGATGTGGCTGAACACCCTACGCATGAGACCCATGAATCGCTACGCATTCGGCTAACTAAAGGCATCAACGAAACTCAAAGTGCCCATAACGCCGTCCTAAACGCCGCCTTAAAATATCTGGCTCTCCCAACCTCACCGATGGTAACCAAAGTATGGTTCATCTTAGAGTGTACTCGCGCCTCCTCTCAACCGGGATCAAACAAACTGGGCCAATCCCCAAGAACGGTACCGAGCCTCGATCAACCCCGCTCAACCGTCGGCTAGTCAATGCACAACAAGGGTCTGTTCTTCTTGGAAAATAACCTGAGCGCCCTATGGTGAAGTGCTCGGTCTAATGAACTTCTTATCCAATAGCTCCTATAACCGGACTCGAAAGTTCCTCGCACTCAACCGGTGCCATCCTAAGTGAGCTGGCGGTAGATAAGTGAAATACCCGTGTAACTCAATAATCAAGTCTATATCCCCATGTGTAGGTAAATTCGTAGCCTATCCGGAAAACATCCACATATTCGCGACACCACTCGAGATAAGATCCAAAGTATAACCTCTCCTCGCCCCTTCAGTGGTAAGGCTCGCGAGCCAACCCGCTTAACCGCCCCGACACTGACCAGATACCGTCCGTGGCAAATGTCATGATTGTCCCCTCAAATACCACACGATTACCGCCCCGCATAGCAGAACCCTCTCGCCAAGGGCCACAATCGAGCACCCACCTGTAAGCTATCACCAATCCATCCTCGGGATGACATCGAACTCGACACGCTCAAAATCCTCGTGTCCATTTGCGGAAAGAGTCCCCGAGATTTCTAACTCGCAACCCCATCTATCATTCTTATTCTCGCCCTAATCCCTAGGGGAGACTCACGTACAACCGCTCCTCTAAGGTCTCTAGAGGTCCTTGCCCATCTCCATCATATTCAGTCCCTCATTCCTCTAGCCAGAACGCAGCCTAGTCTAATCCGGCTCGCGCCGAGGTAACTCCATGCTCTAACACTCAAGCTTCGCATGAACCAATGGTCTACCACCACTCCGATCTCTTCCCGTGAATGCTCTGAGGATGACACAGTCCCAAACCTCCTCGGAGGTTACTAGGATCTCTCCTGCCTACTCCCGCTATACCACCAGGCGAGAAAGGCCGTAATACCTATAGCCTCAAGAAAGGCTTCGCGACACACCTGCAGGTTCGACCGCATCCCGTGGACGCCCTTTACGCCCTTCGTCCCTACTGGGCCATTTACACAATTAACATGGCAACCGTAATCATTTAATTTTTCATCTCGCCAATCGTAGTAATGCATGCCGACACTAATGGGATTTACAACCATGAACTCGACCTGCTCATTTCAAGACATCCAAATCCCTAAGGTCATAATTCATAACCTTAGCATCCACCCTTTTCCTATACGCATTACACCATGCATATAATTTTCACGCAACTACCATAATCACGCATTTCAAATGGTGGAAGCAACACAATACAACATCTCAAGGCATAAACATCAGCCGAGACACTAATCATACACTTAACTCGTATACGCAACCAATTTCGCATTTAAAATATTGTTTTCAACAAAATTTTATTTTCAAAAATTTTATTTTTGAAAATTTTATTTTTCGAAAATTTTATCAAAATTTTATTTGATTTTATTTAAATTTAATTTATTTTTTTTTTTCGAAAAAATTTGCGATGAACAGTGTTCATGAACCGGGTTCACGAACAACGTCCAAAATCTCGACTCAGAAAATGAAGTCAAACCGGCCGAGTGCACCGAGTGCACCGCTCGCTACCACACAACTTCGCGCCTGGGCCGCCGCCTTCGCGCCGCCGCAGCGCCGCCGTCGCGCCCGGGCCGCCAAGGATCCTCGCTGCCGCCGCCGCTCACTTCAGATCACTACGCTTCGCGCACTCCGCCGCCTCGCCTCGTGGCGCCCGCACCTCCCCGCCGCGCGCCCCGGCGCCGCTGCCCGCCCTCGCAGCCGTACCGGCGCCGCCGTCGCCCGCACCCGTCGGCGCCCCTTGCACCCCGGGCCGCCACGATACACAACGACGTACGCCCTTTCTCCCAACCCACCGTCTCACGCGATACGTTGTCAGGACAGATACGCGCTCTCACAACCCGCCCAAACAAGCTCACACAATTTCTATTGCAATACACTTCACCTTTCCAAAGAAGGTATTGCAATACACTGCCTCCAAGCCTCAGGTTGCAATACATTATTTTTTCAGAATACAAATGCGTAGCTCATTTCAATTTTTTCTATGTAGTTTTTTTTTTCATTATAATTATATATTTATATATTTCATTATTTCCATCACTTGGAAAATCACTAAAATCACTAAAAATCGATATTTTTTCATACTTTACTCAAATAAATTTATAAAAATTTATTTAACCCCCATTTTCTTTAATTTACACCATATAGAACTTAGGCCAGTTTTCTATCTCATAACCAAATAAATTATAAAATTTATTTTCTTTTCCCGCTTTTCACCGAAAAATTTTCTCCCAGCTCTCAAATAAATTTATAAAATTTATTTTCTTTCCATTCTCTTCAATTTTACTCACTTGTAAAATCATAGAAAATTATTTTCTCCTCATTTTTTTTTTCTTCCAATTACTGGAAGACACCAAAATACACACCTATTTTATTATTTTGTTCCAGCCCACTGCAAATCACAAAAAAAAATATATATATGCATAGTATATAGTGAAAGTATATATATATATGAGAGTACATATATGGTATATATATATATATATATATATATATATATATATATATATATATATATTTTTTTTTTTTTCTCATCATTTTTTTCCAATAAACCAAATAAATTGCTTTTAAAATTTATTTGCTTCTTATTACCATTTTTTTTTCATTTAATTCGAAATGTCCGTAATCTCCTCAAAACCTCATTATACAACACTAATCCTAGTGTTCAACCTCAAATTTATTAAAATTTTGATTTCATTATCCACAACCAAATAGACTTTATGTGTTCTCCCTCCGCTTTGGTAGACACTGTACCACTCAAAATATTTTCTAAAATATTTTCTACACATTCATGTGCTAATCACCAAGCACACATACAAGCTCAGCACATAAAACATGGCAAACACCATCATACAATAATTCACCAAATCACACAAAACACATCAACACACGTGCACGTAGTGTCCTAGTGTTAACCCGTGATTTCCTAGTAACTTCTTCATTACCTAAAACCGAACATCAAACCACACCTAGTGGTGATGTGTGCTCTTCCCTAAATTATGCCTAAGCCCCAAATCCTCAATCTATAGGTTTTCCATATACCTATTCTCCACATCAATCAATTAGTGTTGATGAATACTCAACCCAAGCTCCCTTAGGTATTCGTGATACTCCAAGTTCTCCGATACTGCACCAGGACGCCCAAACTCGGGGTCCGTTGACTGTCAACTCGCGGACACTAAGCGATGTCAAGTTAGAATCTGCGTAGTCCCTTTGTACTGAGAGCTCCCACCAAATACGACCGCATTATCCCCGCCCCAAGTAAATTCAATATATTCAATATATCCACATCAAATCACATGAGTAATACGCCACTGGGCCCACAATGATACTCATAATACATACTAACTATGAATTCAACTATATACCCAATAGTTACAAGAGTTCAACAGCCATTTCCTTATACAACATATATTAAAATACTCAAAATTCTAATACATGTAAATATCACAAAGCCAAAGCCACAATCCGGCTTTTCTTCACCCACCTAGACGAGCCGCCTCGCACTCCGCCCTACCTAAAAATAAAGGATCCCACCACGGCGAGCTAATGCTCAAGAGGAGAACGCCCTAAGTAGGCTACTCACCACCTAAGTGCAACATGCAATGTTCTGAATTTAAACACACATTCAAGCAAATGCATGATCCTACTTGAATGTCTACATGACCAACTCATCCCTAGTCCTCACCGACTTCACACTCGCCTAAGCCTCGTATGGAATAATATTATGCCTTACCAGGCCAATTCTCCGATGAAAGAGAATCAGGACGATCTCCGATACAATATATTTAGTGGACTAATCCTAGATATATCAATCGGCCGCTCCGACGATCGATACATTATTCGCTGCGGACTACCCTCCGATGAATATATATATCAACCGGGCCGTCTGACAATGGATATATTATTCGCTTCGTGGACTACCCGGCGAATATCAATCAATGGCCCGACGCGATTGATATTTTTTGCTTGTGGACTACCCTCCGATAATTAATATTTTAGACTACCCTCCAACCATTTTCTAGATCATCTCATGCACTAACTCCTATACCCTGCGATAAACTAAATAAGATAATAATGCATGCTGTCAATTCCAATAGTTTCAATCACATGCAAATATATAAACATGAATATGTCGCATAAAAAATTAAATCACACAAACATGTTAGGTGATTATCATTTCAAACATCAAAATTAGCTCACTAAGCACTCAAACACAAGAATTCGATTCGAATTATTTAACCAACACATATTTTCACAAAATATATTTAGAACTGCTGAATAAGGAAACCCCTGCTACTATTCCCGAAAAGTCACAACTCCAACTGTCACGATAATCCACTAGCCATTCTCTACCAATGCATACCAAACATCTAACACACAAATTACACAAACCACACCCAAACAAATTTCCTAAAGCGCCTACTACCGCACTCGCCCAAAATCTTGTATCAATTCGGTCCCATGTTTTGGGACCGATCAAACGGCCCATTCCCGACCTTTTTCATACCGATACACCATTTATTCAATAAATGATCAAACATGGCACCAAAACAGCCCTTCACGTCACGCCAAGGTGTTTTGGGTCAATACACAATTCGTCCCAAGTTTCTTTGGGACTGATCAAATCCGGGCCAGTTTCAAGGCCTCAACTAACCGAAACATCGAAAACACTTAAATGGGAATAAATCTCAAGTAGAGAAAACTACCTCAAGGGAGTTTGAAGAAACATCTCGGAAACTAATGCCGTAGCCCGCCCGCGTGTAACTTTTTCCTTTCGCTCGAAGACTCGACGGCCTGGATCGTCATCATTTTGTAGAGAAGTTTCTCTCTCTAAAGAAAACCTCTCCAAAATGGCCACCTGGATCGAAATTATGAATTCCCACGTTTTTTGGTCTTTAAAATGGGAGAGATGACACTGTTGACTTATTTGGCATTTCGTGACTTAAAAATCAAATCCCATAATGACCATTATATCCCTTTTTAACAGATGGATATTCTAAGACTACCCTGCCATCCATTTTCATCATTTCTTATACCAATTTATGGTACATGAGTACATGTTATATGTGACTTTCTTCGCTTCTCAAATCGCTTTACTAATCCAACCGCGACGCCAAAACGCCGCGACCGACTATCTCTGAAATTTACTTAAATCTTACGCGGTTAACTAGATTTTGCGAGACCCATTCCAAATCTTGCAATCCGCTTTGGCCATCCGAGATCTAGAGAATAAATTACGGATTTTTAATCCCGAATACAATTTTGTAAACAAAATTACGATTTTGCCCTTATTCAAGAAATCGAATTTTTCTACTCTTACATTCTCCTCCTAGCCAATTTCTCTGGCCCCGAAATTCAGACTATCATAATCACGCACATGCATATGCAACGCCGCACTCTATCATGCATGTGTAATCGTCATTTAAATTTTAAACGACTAAACCACATACCCCCATCCCTAAACAAGAAGCGGATGTGACGGCCCGCATCGTGTCCCGCCCTCCCATCGCCGACTCCCTCCATCCACAAAGGCTCCATAGCACCCCTCACTAGCCTCACGCTCTCAAGGCCGCAAGACCCGATCACTATCAACAATGCAATAATCGGTCCCTCCTCGAAGGTCCCATCCGCCAACTCAACTGCCCCTCAATCCATCACACGCACTTATCCTGAAAGATATTTCCTCTCGAGGCATGGAGACGCGGAAATACCCGTGGACACCGACATGTTACACCGGTATTTTTACCCATCTCTACGACCAAGATAGATGGCACCGGGGCTGAGTCACAGAACCTCGTAGTCCGCCATGTGGAGCTATTGGATAAGGAGTTCATTAGACCGAGCACTTCACCATTGGGCGCTCCGGTTCTATTTGCCAAAAAGAAGGACAAGACCCTTCGATCGTACTGACTATCGACGCTGAATAGGGTTACCATCAAGAATCTGCACTCATTGCCGAGATCGAAGGATTTGTTTGATCGGTTGAGAGGAGCGAGTCTACTCTAAGATAGACCTTCAGACCGTTACCATCACCGAGGGTTGTGGAGACAGATATCCCTAAGACAGCGTCATATTCGCACTTTAAGTTTACGTTGATGCCCTTTGAATCGGACGAATGCCAAAGAAAGATTCATGGATCTCATGCATTAGGTGTTCCAACCCTATCTAGATCAGCTTGTCGTAGTCTTCGGATGACATTTTGATCTACTCCACCAAAGTGGGGGTATGAGTATCACTTCGAGGATCGCTTTACGCTTGTTAGAGACCATCACCGTACGCCAAGATCGTTAGTGCGAAGTTCCGTTTACTAAGGTGAGATTTTGTGGGACACGTATGTCGCACCGGGAGGCCACCGACTCCAGAGAAGGTCGAGGTTGATGCGCTTGAGAGACCGAATGTCAATCTCAAGATACGTAGTTTCGGGATCGTCGGGTATTACGAGATCTCGAGAAACGGGCCGAGGTCCATCTATGTGATTGTAGGATTTTGCCTTCACGGGATATGGACTCATGGTCGGGACGGGCTCACTATAGAGAGAGAAATCCAGGATACTGAACACTCCTAGATACCGTGTTTGCAACAAGAGGGAGGATCAGCCTTTCTCCTAGTTCAAAGGAAAAGCGCGTAAGACTCTCTTCTCCACACTAGTTTTGTGATTGGGGTAATGTGATCGGCAATGAGTGACGGATTGCCCCGAGAGCCAGGGATCCTGGGGAGCTCAGACGCGACAGCCCCGGGGCCAATGGCAGTAGGACAGAGAGTATACGCTTCATTCCTCCACACCCTAGAACCGCCGAGGAACCGGCTGGGCCGGGTGTTATACAAGCACTTCAAAGAATACGACAGCGTATGTGGCGAGTGTGGCTCCGAGCCAGTACACGTAGTTGGCAAGAGAACAAGGTCACACCCGATTACCCGCATTGATTGGGGCCAGAGGTTAAGACCTTTAGAGAAGCCATAGATGTTCTTCCCTAGATGTGGGGTGAGAGTTGACCCGATAGGTCGAGATTACAGTGTGAGATCTCGAGATTCTCGCTTCATGGTAACCGATCGGGTTGTCACAAGATGACACAGTCAAGGCTTGTGTGCACCTGCACGATCGCCGAAGCCCAAAGGTGGTGCACAGACACGGTCTACCACTTCGTGGAGCGAGGGTCGTAGTTTGTCCTTGAGACTACGTCCTCCAATGAAGACTCTTAGTTCGATTCAAGAAATGACGGTACCAGAGTGTGTGGCAAAGGAAAAGGGGCTCGTAAACCCCCTGTGAGAATCCTGAGTTGGGTGTAAGAGGCCCAAGGAGATATCCCTAATTTCTCGTGAGAACGTGATAAGCCAAGTGTGTTTCTTCAAGAGTTATGTCGCCCAAGATGAAAACACACCTTGTATTACGGTTATCACTGCACTCAGAGTCGAGTGGATGAGCTCAAGACTCGAGACTGACACCCCCTTCGAAATTGCATCGGGTGTCATGTCACAGGGCTTGGTAAATGGATGTCATTCATGACATGGACTAGATCGATGGTCCGTGCTGGATCACAATGATCGAACCTTGAGAGGTTAGTGTTGTGTGTATCACGTGTCAGACGGATTACATACTGTGTGTTAGAGGACATGCTGGCCACCATGCGTCCCGAATCATAAGGGTAGAGGAGCAATTGCCCTAGTGGAATTCCACCACAACAATAGTTATCGGGCGAGTATATCAATGAAAATTGATACGAGACATCACATGAGGCCATGTAGATCATCGCTAGCTCGGGACCGAGGGTGGGAGAGGGCTCCATCACCGGGTCCCCGATCCGATTAGGGAGACACCTCCGAGATGGTGAGCTTGATACGATAAATAGCCTTCACCCGCCGCAGCCTACAGGTAGTTAATTACGCACGCACGACGCCGACCCTATACCGAGGTTGGTGATCACGCCTCCTCGCGTGAATCTCAGAGATGAGTGGTCGCGTTCTAAGTAAGCGCTGAAGCTATCGAGGTTTATCGGGCCTTTCGGTGATACCGAGAGATAGCACCGCCAAGGCACGGCATATCACAAAGATGTCGTGTCCGCCAGGTATTTCACGCCTCCATGCTCTAACATACTCCGCATCCGTACCATGATGGATCGGCGGTCGCATCGAGATCGACACCGATGGGACCTTCGGCGCGACCGAGCGCATCGTTGATAGTCGGGCGGATCTAAGTCTTGGCGCACGCAAGACCTGCGGAGGGGGCTAGTGAGGGAAAGTGGAGGCACTGTAGAGTGGAGGAGTCAACGTGGGAGCGCGAGGACACGATGCAGGCCATCTATCCCTTCTTGTTTAGGGATGAGGGTACGTGGTTTAGTCGTTTAAAATTTAAATGACGGTCTACATGCATGATAGAGTGCGCGCAGCTATGCATGTGCGTGATTATGATAGTCCTGAATTTCGGGACGAAATTCCTTTTAAGGAGGGGAGAATGTAAGACCCGAAAAATTCCAATTTCTGGAATAAGGGCAAAATCGTAATTTTGATTACAAAATTGTAATTTTGGTTAAAAATCCGTAATTTATTCTCTAGATCTGGATTTACGAAACGGATTGTTCGTTGGAATCATCTCGTGAAATCTACACGCAAAATTTTGTAAATTTCCGAGATAGCTCCGAGTTCAAGACATTTTTCTCGGAAGATCGCTGTTCTGTCGAAAACGATTCGAGGCAAACGAAAGTCACATATAACACGCACTACGTATCTTATGGTATGGCAGAGAAATAATGAAATGGACTACCGGTGCGGGCGTCAATATCAAACCGTAAAAAATGGACATAATGGTCATTATGGGATTTGATTTTTAAGTCACTAAATGCCACTATTAGTCATCAAAGTCATCTCTCCCATTTTAGCACCAAAAACGTATAACCATAATTTTCGATCCAAAGGGCTACATTTTGGCAGGTTTTCTTAGAGAGAAACTTTTCAAAACACGGATTCCATCCGACCATTCACAAACAAGCAGTTAAGAGGAAAACTGCTCTACGCTGCATAATAGCTACGCACGATCTCCCGGATCGGAGTTTTTCAAACTCCTCCTTGAGGTAGGATTTTCTCCCTACTTGAGATTTATTCCCATTTTAAGTGTTTTTAGATGTTCTGCTAGTTCGAGGCTCAACGGCCAGCTGGACGGCGGCCCCAAAACTCGACCAAATTTATCGACTTCGCTGAAACCCAAAACCCGTACCGTGATGAAGGGTCAAGTTGGGTGCCATGTTTGATCATTTATTGAATAAATGGTGTATCAGTATGAAAAAGGCCTAGAATGGTCGCTTCGATTCGGCCCCAAACACGGGACCGATACAAGATTTTTGAGCTGGCGTACCGAAATGGCTTAGTGGGTCGTTTGCGTGGTTTGTGTAATTTGTGTGTTAGATGTTTGCTTGGTATGCATCAATGAATGTCAGGATTGGCGGGTTCACTAAGTTTAACCGCTGAGTCAGGACTTTCGAATAGTAACCTAGGGTTTCACTATTCTAAACAAGCAGTTCTAAAATATATTTTTGTGAAAATATATGTGTTTGGTTAAGTAATTAATCGAATTGCTTGTGTTTGAACATTAGCCCAAGTGAGCTAATTTTGATGTTTGAAATGTGATAATTCACTCTAACATAAGCCAGGTGATTTAATTTTATGCGAGCATATTCATGTTTATATATTTGCATGTGATTGGGATCAGATTGAATCAAGTAATACATGTGATTCCATATGCACCGAAACATCCTAGGACTATAGGAGTTAGTGCATGAGATGAGTCTAGAGAAAATGGTTCGAGGGTAGTCTAAAAAATATTAATTATCTAGGTGGTAGTCCACAAACCAAAAATATCAATCCGTCTGAGCGCCCAATTGATATTCATCTGAGGTAGTCCACAAACAAATAATATATCAACCTCACGGAGCGCCGCTTGATATATATATTCATCTGAGAGTAGTCCAATAAACAAATAATATATCAATCGCTCTGAGCGCCCAATTGATATATTTCGAGGGTAATCCACTAAACAGCAACACTGAGATGGTCCACAATTTATAACATCTGAGGGTACCCACAACAAAGCATAATATTCCCATACGAGGCTTAGGCGAGTGTGAGGGAGCTTCCATGAGGACCCTGGATCCGAGTTGGGTCATGCGTAGACATTCAAGCAGATCATGCATTTGCTTGAATGTGTGTTTAAATTGGAACATTGTAATCGCACTTAGTGGTGAGGCCCACTTAGTGGCGATTCTCCCATCGAGCATTGAAGGCTCACCCCGGGCCGTGGGATCCCCCTTTATTTCGCACAGATCGTGCGAGACGCCGTCCAGAGGTCAGAGATTAGAAGAAAAGCCTGATTGTGGCTTCGCTTGACGATATTTACATGTAGGCAGAATTGAGTATTTTAATATATGTCAGAGCAAGAGCAAAACATTCGAACTCTTGTAACTATTGGGTATATAGTCAATTCATAGTTAGTATGTATTATGAGTATCAGGCCCAAGTGGCCGTATTACTCATGTGGATTTGATCTATCGATATATTGAATATATTGACCGGCTTGGGACAGGATATGCAAAGATCGGGATTCAGCCTCCTCGCATGTGCTGAGACCCCGCTCGATTTTCTCGGGCGGCGTAGGTAACCCGACATCCACTAGATCTCCGCGTGCCGACGGTAGTCAACCCGACCCCTGCCGAAGGCCACAGCTCCATCAAGTCGTAAGTTAGGAAAAGGTACAGCTAAAAAAGCTAAAAGCTGGAGGAGAATAAGTAGAGAACTATTAAAGTATCAAAAGCTTACCTCCATAGTCCTTATACTCAGGATCAACATATGAATCAAGGAGAACAATCAGACACCGTGCAAGCCTTCAAAGAGAAGTAATATATCATCCTAAAAGTCTCAAAGTCGCGGGCAATCACACAAAATTTGGAAACAAAACAAAAACCCACAAGTTGGGACACGTAATACAAACCTCAGTTTATTCGAGGTCTCCCATCAATCTCACGCCCAAATCCAAGATATCTTTCATGAAACAAATCTTCTTCTTGCAGCTCTCCTCAATCGGTTCACGGTAAAAACAACAAACCAGGTATGATTCACAAAGCCCCAAATATTTTCACTGATCAACTATACAAATATAAAATAAAATACACAACCAGGTGAAAGCAGGCATGTATACATCAACAACAAGAAATGGTGTGTATCAAACAACATTTCATATCCTAAGGCTCCATTTGAAAACCTTTCAGAGTGTAAACTACTCTATTTCAGAAGCAATGAATACTAAAAAGGTACAAATCACATAACAACTTGGAAACCCTAACTCATTTGGCTTTTAAAAGAAAAAAACTCTAACTACCATAATCGAGTTTCCTCAAAAATAAAAATGAACAAATTAAATTTAATTGTTCGAGGGTTGGGTCTTCTAATTTTTGGATCTGATAAACAAAAAATATTCAAAGGAATGTCACCTTCACAATGTCCCATAGCCAGTAAGTTTTCCATTCAATCAAAACCAAAACAACCTCATATTTTCTAGTTACATTTTCTGAACTAAACAGACAGAAAAAGGCTTTGCTACCTTCCAACAATCCTTAGTTAGGGTTTGAATGTAGCACCAATCATTTGTCGCCAAGGTTCAAAATTCGCCGGAATTCCGCATTTAATCGGCCGATTCAGATCCGCCTCGGTGGTCGCACCGAAACCGATATCGATACGATACAATCAACGACTTGCAGAAAATCGAAAATCTCTGGATGATTCCCTACTTCGAGATCTCGAGTTAATTTTGTTAACTCATCAAATTACGTATAAGGAAAATTACGTAAGAAGAAAAACACGATTCGTATGTTTAAAAATCCTTTCTTACCCATAGCAACAAAAAAATTATTTCATAGAAACTGATATTCCTTTCAAAATAACAAAACCAACACCCTTACCGTAATCCACTAGTTTTCTAACCCTAGGTAATAGGTAGTGTCGCGATTGTGAAAGTGAAGAAGGTAGAACTCTGCAGCCCAAACAAATTATGGAAGCTTCACTTATGAAGACACTATGGGGGAAGCCGACGTATTGAAACGGCTTCATGAAGGCCGACGATTGAAAACGATCAAAGTGTGTTTTTTTGTAGGGTTCAGCTATAAAAAAACTCGTTCTCATATGAGCACGAGTTTTTTATAGTTGAACTATTTTTTGTACTTATGTTTGGATTTCAAAGAAAAATGTTAGTTTTACAATTTTTGTTGGAATTTGTCCCTTTTAAACTGTTACCCTTATATTTTTATAAATATTATTGTTGTAATGTATTATAATAATTATAATTCTTTTTTATATTGCTTTTGTTAGATAAAATTAATTAATTTTATAATACATATAGTAATAATTATATTATAATTTTATAATTCTTTAAATACGTATAATATAAATCATTTGAGAGAATAATATTAAAAATTGTTTCATTATTTTTTAGCTCAATTACATCTACTTTCTAATAATTTATATAATATCTTATAATTCTTTGTGAGCTTTCTATTTATCTTAATTTTCAGATCGGCCGATACTGCCGATACACCGATACCGACACGCCTTAGGGACCCCTCCGACCCAAGTGGACCGATACCACAACTTCAACCATGCTCGCCGCTTAGTCGCACCCCTCCCGCCGTGCTTGTCCATGACGATGAGCCGCTTGTGTCGCACCGGGATACAAATGACACCATCTCTGGCCGGAGGCCGTGAGGTCAGTTGAAGTTCTTTATTTTCCAAATAAAATAAGTCAAGTAGCTTCTCTTTTCTATTTTCCAATAAAATAAGTGACCACCAAAGATAATTTTCCTCCAAATTATAGAATTAATTCATAAAGTTTCAACTTTTTTTTTCCTCCAAATATTATTTATTTTAACTATTCCTCTCTATTTTCTTTCCTTATTTCCTTATTACTTTCCTGGTTGCAAAAGGAGCCTAAATAAATGCATAACCTATGTTTCATCTGCATTATACACTATGAAGGGGAAAAATTCCCATTTATCAAAACTTCGCCAGGAGCTTATTCATTAGTCATTAAGGTGCGCTTAATAAGAACTGCTTTCTTGCCTATAAAAAAAGACAAAAAAAGTGTTAATTAGGGGTTTACTTCACCGAGTAGCAAAAGATCCATTCAAATATCAGGGCACAAGGTAATGCTACGAACAAATGTTCGACTTCCCTGATTCATCTCACTTCTACTGAGCAAAATAGAGCCACGAACAAAGTGGGTTTGAAAGGGAAATCTTTTCTTTGTTTTGTTTTTCTTTGGAAAATTAATAATCGCTGAAACAGGAAGGATTCGTTCAATTCATCAAACCATCTCTTTTCATAGAAAAAAAATTATCTTTAGGCAAAAGAAAAAGCAACCAACTTCGAGGAAAATTTTCCTTCAAACAGGCAACCCCCGGAAGGCGTTTTCAAAACCAAAAATCCAATACACACACTAGGACGAAACATATCTCGATCGCAAACAACAAAGAAAACAAAAAGGAAAACCTCACCGCTCATGATCCGCGATTCCTCGATCGGGAGGAGAGGACTTTTTTGCATATTCATCGGGCACCTGACCACACCGGGGCAGAGGTGACACATCATCGCACCGGGATGTCTCTTTCAAAGATATGAAGTAGAAGAAGAAGAAGAAGAAGAATAAAAGCGAAGCAGCAGTAGCGTTGAAGCAAATGGCCTTGGACAGGGCTTTTGAGAGAGTAGAAGCAGTTAAGAACTCCATCGGGTAAAGAGAGCTAAGTGAATGAAAGGTAATCGGTGATCATTTCTTCTTTCAACTGTGCGCACCACCATAAGAGGCGATATAGATGAAATTCGATCTCAGGAAGAATGGTGGTGATCGCCATCTTACGAAGTGAGAATTAGGTTTAGGAACTTGGATACGGCTATGGTGATTTGTGGTTTAGGAGGATTTAGGATTTTGCCCCGATCCCGAAAGTTATATGTATAGCCCATGTGGAAGCCACCATCTCTCTTCTCAAAGTTCAAAATATGTCGATAAATGTAAAAATGGATAAAACATCACCAAATGCCCTAAAGTATAAAATATCAGTGAATACAAAAACCATAGTTGGTATATTATTGATGGATATATTTTTTACATAAATATTGATAAATTTAAAATATTAAAATTTATTAAAATAATTTAAATTTTTTAAAATGTCATCAAATAAGTCAAAAGGCATATATTAAAATTATTTTATAAATATAATGTATACATTATCATTTCTTAAATTTTAAATATATAAATATAATGAATAATTAATTCCATTCTATAAATAAAAATTATTTATTTTATTCAAATAATTTAATTATCAAATAATATGTTATATTTATATATTAGTATAATCTTATTATTATTTTCTTTAAAGGAAAATAATATTATCGATTCGTACTTGTCCAATATACAAAATAACTAAAAACCATACATGATGAAATAATATCCAAGTTAATAAATTAACACCCCGAATTTACGCTTCAAATCGACAAGAAATTTTTTCTCAACGTAGTATTTGACTGAAATAGTCAAATGAATATTAATTTTTGGAAAAATAAAGCCCCAAAAAAAAATTGTCCATAATAATGTATCGAGTCTAAAGAAGTTTAAATAGATTAAAACAAAATTACAAGTAATGTGCTTAAAATGTAATTTTCGAAAATGGCAAAAACGGGTGAAGCTTTTGTCATAGAAAATCTGAAATTTTTCTAGATCTCGATGACCTAAACTGACTCAATCGTTGAATTCTTCTCACAAAATCTGTCGCTTACCCAATGACTTCAATACACCCCGGCATTAACCCGATTTTCACTAAATTTATAAGTAACCACATCTAATGGACCTCGAAATGAGATTTTTAGAAAAATCCTGAAAATGTCAAATATTTAAAGAATGTCCATTTAAGATAGATGAAACTGAAACCGGGATGAAATAAATTGTTTCGAGCTTAAACGGAACTAAGAAGTCAAGTGACACGTGGTACGACGGCCACGTGTCCACACTATAAATATCCTAAAAAATCTAAAGCTCTTCATTTGCCCTATCCAAACCGTAAGAGAGAGAGAGTAAGGGAGAGAGAGAGAGAGAAAGGCAATTCGATTCACGAGATTTCATTACTCTGATCTCTCGTTAGGTCGGGTTGAATTAAAACATCTACGCGACGAGGGTTACGCGTGGGTACCAGAATCACAAGATTCTACCAAGGTCCAAAGTTCGGGTTTTCATGGAAACCGAGAAATGCGTGTCCCGGGAAATCACGCCATTTGAGGTAGGGTTTTTCTTCTACTCGGGTTAATTTCGGTCGAAGGGCATGGGTGTATCAAAGGGAGATGTCATCTCGGGCTTCGTTTCTCCGACCCCACGATCAGATTTTTTACCATAACTCGTCATAACTCATCCGAACTATTTTATCTAAATTTCTGATAAAACTAGACCGGGATAGGAGAACATATCTCCCGAAATAGGTCAATCCAAATTCGACCCCCGTGGACTCAAAATGCATTCAAAGTGGAGCTATGTTCGTGCAAGCTGTCGTTTTTTTAAAGACTCCATGACCTGAGAGCCACATAATCTCAACCATCACTCATCCGACCGAGCGATTTGAATTGTCAATGAACTAGGACTACTAGGGAGAGACCATATTTCCTTGAAATAGGTCTATCCAAATTCGACCAATTTGGACTTAAAATGCATTCAAAGTGGGGAGCTATATTCTACGCTTCGGTTCTCGTTTGAAAACCCGAGTGTACTCGATCACATTTATATATTCGGGAAGTTTCTAAGTGATCCGATTTGGGTGATGCACTAAAAGAACCCCAAGGGACCGGGATCTTCAAATGAGTACAAAGAACCAGTGTCAAATTATGGATTAAGACCCCTGAAATCGAGTATCACATATTGTTTCCAGTGTAAACAGAGTAAATTGGCCGGTTTTGAATGAAAAGGCCATAACTTCTTCGTCCGAACTCCGTTTTAGGTGTTCTTGGACTCTATGGAAAGCCCATTGAGTCAAGATTCCAGCCAAATTCCTGTGGAGGACAGGGAGATTGCACTTCACTTAAAATTTATGTTTTTGACCGCGCGCAGGATTTGCCATATGTCGATGTGAATAGTCGGCCTTTGACATGACCATTTCATGACATGTTGTGGGCTATCAGATGAGCAAGTAGGGTAAAGAACAAATAGGTTGAGTTCAATTGATTTTAATCAATTGAAAGTGATTAAATGCTTAAGGTCAAGGGAAAGTATACGCTTAATGGTTTAATTGAACATGATTAAGGCATGGATATTAATGGATTTTACGGATAATGACTCAGGAGGAAGCGTGATAAAGGACAAGCAAAGTGGATAGCGAAAGTTTTGTTTTTAAAGGAGGAAAATGGCTTAAATAACTAAGGTGAGGGAAAATGTAAATTTTATGAAAATATGTGAAGACCCGAGAAATTCCAATTTATGATAAGTGGGCAAAATCAGAATTTCGACACAAAATTGTAATTTGATTAAAAATTCGAATTAATTCTCTCTAGATCTCGGAAAGATGAAATGTGGATTGCAATCGTTATAATTGTCTCGCGAAATCTAGCTAGCACGTAAAATTCTCGTAATATTCGGCATACCGAGCCCGCACGCCGAGACATCACGCTTCGGTGCCGTGAAAACGATTTTCTCGATGCTACGAAAGTCACATATAGCACGCATCATGTACCATAAGTGGTATGAGTAGAGAAATGATGAAATGGATGACCGAGGTAGTGTCGAATATCAGACTGTAAAAGAGTAATATTAAATGTCATTTTAAAGTTTTAAGTCACTAAATGACAAAATTGTCAATGTTGCTTCTTCTCCTTCATTAAGCAAAAGTTATAAAAACGCGCAGCGAAATCATCCGCAGCTTTTCGTCGGTGAGGTTTTTAGTGAGAGAGAACACTTCTCTCTAGATTTGTACGCGATCCAACCGTCGGCAGTCTTCGGGACAAGAGGGAGAACTACTCTACGCGGAGAGGGCTTCGTAAGTCGACGATGAGTTTCTCAACTCCAAGAGGTGTGGGGTTTCTCCCCTACTTATTTTATTCCCTCTTTAAATACTTTGCAAATGTTTGAGCCGAATGAGGCCGTGAGAGGTGTCAGTTTTCTTTGATCTGGCCCCAAACTGGGACCGACCTGATATGAATTTTTGATTTACCGAGCAAACTGCGGACTCCGCCACGATCGATTGGTTGTCAAATCGGTTTATCAGATAAATCACGTATTGGTTCGAAAGGCCGAATGGCCGTGAGATTCGGGTTCATAAAGTGAACCGATGACTTAGTTGCTGGGAACCATAAACCCTAGTGTTTTGATCGCTCCTAGGAATGCTGTCACCGAAATGTATTTTCAGGTGAATACGTGCTCGGGTCAAGTGATTTAAATTAAATCGTCAGGTTTGGATCATTGCACCGCTAGCTAATTTTGATGTTGAAATGATAATTACATGACATGATTCGTGATCGATACATGTGAATATGTGCATAGATATATTCGCATGTGATTGGGACCATATCGAACTCGACATACACGCATTCCATACGCACCCGAACATCCTGGTGACCATGGGAGCAAGGTACGAGATGAGCCCAGAAAATGGTTCCTGAGGGTACCTAAAATATTAAATGATCGTAGGGTAGTCCATACTTAAAATATCAATCAGCTTCTGGAGACGGCCCAACTGGATATATATATATCGAGGGTAGTCCACATATGAAAATATCAATCGCCTGAGACGCCCAATTGATATATCTCTGAGGGTAGTCCACTAAATATAATATCTGAGACAAATTAATTACTTAGATCTGGAGGTAGATCACAAATATAAACAACAACTTTGTTTGAAACCATAATTTCATACTTATGCCAGCGAAAGGAGAGAGCTCAGACTCTGGATCCGAGTCAGTCATGTAGACATTCAAGTAGGATCATGCATTCGCTTGAATGTGTGTTTCATCGAACATCAGACCGCACTTAAATGGTGAATAGCCCACTTAGGCGATTCCACTAATGAAGCATTCACTCTTCAAATCGTCGAGGAACATATTTTCGCAGATGTGAGCGCACACAGATGGCTCGTCCTAGAGGCTGAGTTTTGAAGAAAAGCCGGATTATGGCTTTGATGATTTCATACATGTATTAGAATTTTAGAATCTTAATATATGTGTTACAAGAGTAAACAACAACTTCTGTAACTATCGATATAGTCGATTCATACTGTATGTATATCGAGTATTGCTTAAGCCCAAGTGGCCGTATTACTCATGTGATCGATATATTGATTATATCAGACTCGTTTGGGGACAGATATGTGGTTGTATTCGGGGTAGAGCCCCCGTACAAAGGAGACCCCCGCCCGATTGGCGGCGTCTGCAACCCCGACATCCACTTGTATTCCGCGGTCGACCTGCAGTCAACGGACCCTCGGATCGGGGCGCCATAGTTGGTAACGAGCCTAGGTATACCGCTACCTAGTGGCTTGAGGGACGGACTTAGCCATAGTTGAGTGAGAGCATCACCACTAGTGTGGTTCGATGTTCTGAGCTTAGGTATGAGATTGGCCTAAAGAAATCATTGACAAACTCAGGACACGCATATGTGTTTGTTATGTTTTATGTGATTTGATGTTTATAACATGTGTGATCATGTGTTTGTTTGATGAATGGTGAGTATACCATGTTATGTATTGTGTGAGATTGTATGTGTTTCTGTGATTAGCACATGGATGTGTTAGAAGAATGCGGTTTACAAAGGAGGTGAAACTGGAACGAAAAGAAGAAATAAAATAAATCGAATAAATTTATTTGCTTGTAGGGTGAAGAAATTTAATTTTTAAAGTTTTACAGTGTAAAACTAAAGAAAATTAAATAAAATAAATTTTTCTAAATTTATTTGGGTTGTTGGAAAATGAGAAGAAATTTTAAAGCAAAGAAAATAAATTTTATAAATTTATTTGGTCTATTGGGAGAAAAAAAATTTCTGAGGTTTTACAAGTAGTAAAATCGAAGAAAATAGAAGAAAAATAAATTTTTATAAACTTATTTGAGGGTGGAAAAAAAAAATATGTATAAATATTTTTTAGAAATTTTTACAGTAGCTGGAAATGAGGGAAAATGAATAATGAAAAGAAAAAAAAATTTGTGGTGCAGAATCGTTTTTGGGCTACTGCCCAATTGTATTGCAAGAAAAAGATTGTATTGCTTAGAGTGCAATGTGCTAGAAAGATTGTATTGCACAAGGCCACTCAGACAGTAAGATCGTGGTTTTAAGGTCAAGTTAAGGATTTTTGTATCGGCAAAGAAGTCGGGATGATACCTGCACAAAGTGTGCTCAAGGCCTGGGCGTTTGTATCGCAATACACATAGTGTATTGTGACCAAGGTGGCTAGGCGGTTGGGCATTGTGTCGCGAGGCAGGCCATGATACGGCCGTGCCTGCGCGCACACACGCCCACGATATTTAACACTCGCTCGGGAGCCGCTGCACTCGGCACGATACGCCCAAGCCATACGCG
The DNA here is from genome assembly GCA_016808115.1 of Tetrastigma voinierianum. Lineage (NCBI taxonomy): Eukaryota > Viridiplantae > Streptophyta > Magnoliopsida > Vitales > Vitaceae > Tetrastigma > Tetrastigma voinierianum. Next base: position 14,256 of record JAEQBH010009596.1, on the reverse strand, counting down.
AGCAGCCGCGTAATGTGCCAAAGAAGACGCTGCAGAGGCGCAGCATAGCTACGCTGTGCACACGCAGGCGAAGACTGAAAATCATGATACGACATCAAGCGCCAAGGACACTCCAGCCCGCAGGTCAGCGATACGACCGCACCTCGCCACGGCACACGGAGTTTGGTCAAGATGACACAGCTCACACGACGCCGCCGCCCTGGCTGTCGTGCGCCCGGCCAGCCGCTTGCGTTTTGATGACCGACTCAATTTTTGACCTGGTTTTCGACTCAATGTTGTTTCTAAGTCACCGCGACCGTCTATGAACACCGCTCATGAACACCATTCATCACAAAATTTTTGAATTTTTTTTTAAAATTAAAAAAATTAAATAAACAACAAAATTTGATAAAATTTTTGAAAATAAAATTTTCAAAAATAAAATTTTCGAAAAATAAAATTTTGTTGAAAAACAATATTTAAAATGCAAAATTACTGCGTATACACCGAGCTATGTGTATGATTAGCGTCTCAGGGCCGTGTTCGTGCCTGTAGATACGTATCGATTTAATCACCATTTGAAATCGTGATCGCGCTGCAGAGTCGCAAGAGAAAATTATACGCATGGTGTACGTATAGGAAAAAGGTGAATGCTAAGGTTATGAACTATGACCAGGGGAGTTGATACCCGAAATGAACAAGAGAGCCTAGAACCTTCTTTAAATAAATAAATTGAGCGGCTGGAATTTAACACTTAGAAAATGAACTACCGGCCATGGTCAAGCCAAGTCTATTAGTAATCCCAAGATCCGCATTACCAGTTAGACCGGGCGAAAATTAAATGATTCTTTGCTGCCATGTTAATTGTGTAAATGGCTAGTAGAGGACGAGGACGAGGGCGCCCACAGAATCGGTTGTGCACCACCACGTTGTTCGATCGCCAGGATTTCTTTGCCGAGGTCGTAGGGTATTACAAATAACGCTATAGCACAGGCTGGTATAGCAGGTAGACAGGACGATCCTAGTAACCTCTAGAGGTTTAGAGCGCATCATCCTCCGACATTCACAGGGGGAGGAGATCCGATGGTGGCAGACCATTGGTTCATAAAGATCGAGAAGGTGTTGGGAGGCTACGAGATTACCCTCCGACACTATCAGATTAGACTAGCCGCATTCCGGCCAGAAAGCGAGCCCAATATGGTGGAAATGGGCAAGGACCCTGTGAGACCATGAGGAGCCATTGTATTTGAGTTCTCCCCAGATTAGGGCGAGAATAGGATGATATGTCGAAGTTGCGAAATGAGATCTTGGACTCTACTCACAGTGGGACTGAGGATCACGGACACGCCGAGTTCGATGTCATCCCTCGGGGATGGATCGTCGACACTACGTGTGGTCATACCGATTATGAGCGTAGGAGAGTTACCGCCATAATGCCAGGACTCCGGCACTCATGTGGTATTCTCGTGGGGACAAACATGACATTTGCCCCGCACAAAGATAATGAGTCCGTGTCGTGGACAAGTAATGGGCCGGGGCTCACGAGCCTTACTCCTGGGAGGACGAGGAGAGGCCGACTTAGACCCACCTCGAAAGTGGTTTGTGAGTATGTGGATGTTTTTCTAGATGAGCTACCCGGACTACCTCCACATAGAGATGTAGATCCTTTGCATCGAAGCTACACCCCTGGTACTTCACCCATCTCTATGACTAAAAGACAGATGGCACCAAACCAGTTACAGAACTCGTATCCACCAATAGGAGCTACTGGACAGGTTCATTGGGGATCGAAAAATCCCACCAATGGGCGCCCGGCTTCTATTTTGGCGAAGAAGAAGGGTAAGACCCTTCGACCGTGCATCGACTACGTGCAACAACAGGTTATGATCCGTATCCTGACCCACATCGAGGGATTGATGATTTATTCGACCGGGGCTGAGAGGAGCGAGTCTACCTAAGATAGACCTTCGCACTAGTTACCATCACCGAGAGTTGTGGATACGTATATCCCTAAGACAAATAGCTAGGACGCTAAGTACGGGTACTTTGACTTACGGATGTTCTTCGATCGACGCACGCGCTAGTGCATTCACGGATCTCATGCATAGGATATTCCAACCCTATCTAGATCGCTTTGTCGTAGTCTTCGTGGATGACATTTTTGATCTACCCCACAGAGTGGGAGCATGAGTATACTTCGAGATTATGTTACAAGCATCGAGAGACCATCGCCTATACGCCAAGTTTGCGAAGTGCTCAGTTTACTCCAGGCGGGATTTCGGGACACGTGGTGTCGCGATCGAGTGTCAATGCACCCAGAGAAGGTCGAAAGAAATACAATGCGGGGAGAGACCACGTCAATCTTCGAGATAATGCAGTTTCGATTGGCTGGGTATCACAGAGATTCGAGAATGGGTCGAAGTCATTCATTCGGCAGGTGATCAGGACTTCGCCACGATACTGACTCAATGGTCGACCGACCCTAATTACGTAGAGAAATCGAGGATGCACTACACCCCTGGATGTGAGTATTGGTAGCAAGAGGGAGGATCAAATACATGTCGTGTGTGCATGGTAACATCAAAGGCTGAGCTGGTATGGGTGCACTGGTGACGCCATTCACCACTGGGAGTGCGATGAGTTTGTTCCTAGACTACGTCCAATGAAGACTCATAGTTCGATTCAGGAGATGAAGAGTAATTAAAGTGTGTGGGGCAAAGCAAAGAGGGGGGTCGCTAATCCTTAAGGTGAGAATCCCGAGTTGGGGGTAAAGACCCACGAGATACCTCGAATTTCTATGAATGTAAGAGGCTCAAAGTGTAAGTCAAGAGTTATGTTAATCGAATTGATACCTCGGGAATTACATTGGTGTTGTTAAAGGCCAAAGAAGGGCTCTGCATATTGGATCTCATACATGACATGGACTAGGTTGACTACCCATCGATTTGCCGATCGCGGACTCGGGAAGGTCGCATACACACCAAGCAAGGGTTGTAGGTTATGTGTTGTGGCGGGATTATACATGTGTTAGAAGACATACGAGCATGCGTCCCGAATCCATAAGGGTAAATGGAGGAGCATTAGCCTCTAAGGGAATTCCGCCTCACGACAATAGTTATCAGTGAGTATACGGATGGCACAAGAGTGAGGCATTGTAATGTGGGAGGCCATGTAGGTCACTGCTAGGTTGACCGAGGTGGGAGAGAGCCCCATCACGGTCCCGGGACTGGATTAGAGACACCTTTTGAGAAGGTGAGCTTGATACGACAAATGCCTTCCTCGTGTGGCTCGAGCCTAAGAAGAGCTATGCGGATGTGCCACGCCGACCCTTAGAGCTCGAGGTCAGGATCACGTCAAGGTGATGCCTAAGCAGGAGTGGTCGTCCGCAAGCCAGAAGCTATCACCGAGGTTTATTAGACCCTTCGAGATACCGAAGGGCACCGTCAAGGCACGGCCGACGTTATCGCCTGAAGACATGTTAGTGTCCACCAGGTATTTCACGCCTCATGCTCGAAATATACCCGATCCACTTCATGCGTGGATCGGGGGACAGATCAGGTTGACAAGGATTGGACCTTCGAGGAGGGACCAGCGGTGCATCGTTGATAGTTGCGGATCAAAGTTTTGGCAATTAAAACCGTGAGGCTAGTGCTTTCCGTACTAAGGAGGCAATCTACGGGAGTGGAGGAGTACACGTGGGAGCGCTGAGGACGATGCGCCACTCATCCCTCTGCTTAGGGATGACAGACAGGGTCTGGCCATTTAATAATTAAATGACGTAGTTTTACATGCATGGTAGAATGCATTTTGCATATGATAAGGAGTGATATTTTTGATTGTCCCGAATTTAAGGACTAAATTCCCTAAGGAGGGGAGAACGTAAATCTCAGAAATCTACTTAGTGTAAGATTCGTTCCTCCATTATATCACCAACACATACATATATATTTGAATTAGAAAAGAGCTGGTTCCTAGAAGAGTCGGGAGATCATTCATTATTCCTTCACTCAAGGGGGACACAAGAATATGAAAATGTGGCTAATCATCATTAAAAGGATGAGATGCGAGTGGGCTCCTCTAAACTATACACGGCGAACTAGAGAAAGGCACCTAGAATATTGTTAACAAAGAGTAACAGCATCTCTACAAACTCTTATCGAATACCCAAACTCCTATGACATCCCTCTGCACAAAAAGTATAACTAAGGATTAAATTGCTTTAAGTGAGCTTAATCTGAAACGCGGAGCTCGATCATCGGGACTGCGCAACAAATCAAATGTAGAAGATGGAACTTTCAGGAAACCCGTGAAAATTTTAAATTTAAATTTTTCAAAAAAAAAGGGCAAAACTGCACTTACCCGAAATAGTCCGTAGAAAAGTTGAATTTTTTCGTATCTCGACGACAAAACCAAGCCGCACTGCTAATCGGCTCCGAAATCTAATAATTGTTGGGTTCTCGCTGACTCGAGATAATCACTTCACGACAGACAATGGTGTCAGGTGACATACGGGCGAAATATGTGAGTGACGACATGGCAAAACCATGCCACACTGTACGGCAGCGGTCATACATTAATACTATGTCATGTGGCACATGGCAAGCCATGTGTCATCATGCATGGCCATGCCATGTGTCATCATGCATGGCCATGTTAAGACCTATAAATATGAGATGGTGGCAAAGAATGCAAGCCATTGGACAAAGATTGCCCAACAGGAGTTAAGTGAGAAGGAGGAGGAAGGGAGGAAAGTGAGAAGAGAAAGCCGGAGGAAAGGAAAGGGAGAAAGGAGGAGGAAGTGGAGGAAAAGGAAGAAGAAAAGAGAAGAAGAAAGGGGAGAAAGAGGAAAAGAAAGAGGAAAATGAAGGAGTGTCACAAGCAGCTGAGCGTACCCGGATGGCAAAGAACCCTAATCAAGGCTTACAAGAAGTAGTTTCCTCCTACTGCTATTTTACGCCAGGCCGTAATGGGCCTACTGGGTTTCATCTTCCTCCTGTTTTTCCGCGACTCAGAGTGTTGTGATTGCGGATTATGTGATGGTCAAAGACTGGTTTCACGGGTTTTCGACCGGTCCGAAACCGGCATTGTGTTTTGGGGGACGAAATCCTGGAGCAAAAATGGCAAACTGGTGCCTAAATTCCGCACCCCCTTGTGAATCTGGGCCGCCAACTTTGACTACCATAACTTTCGTCCGACCCGATTGGGCGTTTTGACTCTACTAAAGCTCAAGCCGAGTCTAGAATTTAATAAAATAAATTTCAGCCAAAATGTAGGCTAAACATTGGGCTGGGTCACGGGACAAGCTGAGGAATGGTCCATTCTCGTTTCCTAACTCGTTTTCTGACCGGTTTGTAAACTCGAAATGCTTGGGACTGCATATGGCTTTAGAAGGGAATTGCATGTTGGATTTTTTGTGTAATATTTACAAAAAATGGACTTTCTGGACTAAGTCCATATTATTTCCGAGGCCAAGCATGGCCGGATTTATGGCCGGGAATGACTAATGTGTGTTATTGCCATAAATTCAATGACATAATCGAAATGTGAAAAATATGTGGGATAAAGATGAAAATAATTATATGCATCGGGTCAGAAGGACCGACATACTATGTCTCGCCCAAGAATATGAATTCATGACATTACTCGTCTAAGTAATGGTCAATTATTTTAAATACATGTTTGAATGATGTGTTGACATGAATGAACTAAATGATAGAAAAGATGTAGTGCATGCTTATGTGATGTATTGATTTGAATATGTGGAATATTAACATGACTGCATGTATGTTAAATATATGAAATGTCAGGTATTGCACATGAGTGTTCATAACACACAATACGCTGTACCTAGAATGTCTATGTAGAGGTTTTCACATCGTCACGTTCGAGTGCAGCTGCACAAATCAGACAGACGGTGTGCGTAACACCACATTACATGAGAGCGTACATGGTATCGATGGCACTCGTCATGAATCGTGTGGGCTTAGAACTGACGAAGTCCAATCAGTTCCACAAAGGTTAAACGAAAAATGGAAAATGAAATGTGTTCGCATAGCAAGTGGGGATAGATACCCCCTCGTGTGAAAAGCCTCGAAACCGTTGTATTAAACGATCCACGGTGAAAGTCCGAAAATGCCTGAGGGGCGAAGAGACCCGTCGTGAGACCCTCAAAAGTTCTGCTCCAAAAGACACGAAACGATTAAATAAATATCACATAGACTACGGTTGTGAGATGGGAGCCTGACTGACTTGCATTGATTTCCCATTGGCACTGTGATTGGTGGTGGTCGAAGGCTAACTTATTACTGTGGCATGTGAGTGTCGTCTCATACATGCATGTAGTTTTTTTCCCATAATAATACAACATGTATGCACGGATTGGTTGTTGGCTCGACCATGAAATGACTCATTTGCATGTGCACCTAGGCAGGAGTGTACTCATAGACGACCAACGGCGCACCTCACCCCGTCGTGACCCCCTTTCGTGCATGTGATGTGGCCAGTGCAGCGCCCTGTGAGGCCTGGATTATGAAGCCGGCCTGACCGTGGCCTGATTCTTGTTTTGTATATATTAGAACGACCTGTTTAATATGTTTTGTATTACAGTGATGTAACAACTCTTATTCATAGAAATGTATGGTTTTGTAACCATATGGATGAGTATGGATGATGGGCCCCATCGTCATTTTACTCATATAATGGTCTCATGATATGAGACAATAAAGCCTCAAGAAAAGCTGACGGTGTATCAACTGGGACCTGTGGTTTTGGGGTGTCACATTCGTATCGCAGCATGTGCACACGAGTACCTGGTGGCTCGAGGGACTCGGGCTTAAAGCATGGTCATTAAGGTATAAGAGCATCACAACTTTGTATAAATTCCAAGATCGAGTCAGTTAGAATTACCTAGTGATCTGGGAAACTGATATCCATCATAGTTCGGGTATCAAGGTTCAGGTAGGAGGTTTCCCGTGAGTCCACTGACGTAGATTGCATCACAAACATTTATCGTGGTGTTTTCTTCCAGATGTTTTGATTGTAATTGTGTGTGTTACAAATTATGTGAATTATATACGTGGTAGGACGTAAATAGGATATGCGAACACTAGGGTTGAGAAACATAATCTAGAGTTCGAGAAACGAACTGATGGTTCGAGATATTAGGTCTATTATCAAGTTGGCATGTGCACTAAGTAGACACCTAAAATGACTTAAACTTGTCGTCAATTTATGTAGATGGAAAGTAGAGGAAGGGGGCTTAGAGGTTGAGACCTTAGACGAAGACTACATGTGAATCTTCCTAGGACTACAAGGCGAATTGATCTGATATGCCTGTGGATGTGAGTTAGAGATCTCCGGATTCTACTCACTGCACCTTCTGGTCATGGACATGTCGAAGCTCGGGAGGCCTCTTCCAATCCCTGATGGACCGGTTGACTCGCGACATCGGTCATTATAGATTGTGATCGTATGAGAGTTACCGCCTACACATCAGACGGTACTTGTTTTGTGTTTTAAAGGAATAGGCACGATGCTTTACCCTATACTGTGTAAGATTCACGATGGCGTGGCAACACGAGTCATAGTTAGCCTTACTGAGGACGAGGCGAGACAGATATGAGTCTACCTCGGTGGTTTGCGAAAGTACGGTGGATGTTTTTCCGAACGAAGCACGTGGATTACCTCCACCGAGGGATGTAGATTTCTGCATTGAGTTGCATCCTGGGACGTCGCCCATTTATATGACTCCGCATGACGGCGCCGGCTGAGTCATAGAGTCAAGGTCCAGATACAGATGGTCGGGCAGTGGCTCTATTGGGTCAAGCACTTCACCAATGGGGTGCTCCTGCCTCATTTAATGAAGAAGAAAGATAAGACCCTTCGATTATGCATCGACATGCACGAACAGTGGTTACAATCAAGAACTCCAGATCCATTACCAAGGATCACGACTTATTCATCACCGAGAGGGATGCGAGTCTACTCCAAGATGCACCTTCAGACCTGCTACGCTGAGAGTTAGAGGCGCATCCTTAAGAGATAGCGCCCAGACGCGTACGGGCACTTTAAGTCACTGGGTGATGCTCCTTGATCGACTTAACGCACCCAAGAAGATTCGACACCTCGCGAATAAAGGTGTTCAAACCTATTTAGATCAATTGGGTGGTCTTTGTCGATGATATTCCGATCTACTCCCGCCTGAGGTGGAGAATGAGGATCACTTGAGAATCATACTACGCTGAGAGGGATCATCAATTGTATGCCAAGTCTGGGTGAAGTGTGAGTTTTGGCTTACCGAGGTGGGTTTCTTCGGGACACGCGGTATCGCCTTCAAGCTCGTGTCACAGACCCCGAAGGTTGAGGCTGCGGATGAGAGTTTGGAGAGACTCAAGTCGTACTTCGAGACACGTAGTTTCAGGATTGAAGGGTATTACAGAGGTTTATAGAGGATTCTCCCTGCCAGCAACGCTTATGACGAGTGATCAATCTCGAAAGGAGGTCAAGTTTACGCGGATGACCTTACGTGAGCGAGCGCCGCCCAGAATCAAGAGGAGGCTTACCAGCTCCTATTCTAATAGTCCCGTAAAAGGACGTAGGTACATAGCAGTACCGTGGATGCTCGGGCGATCTGATCGCATATGTTCCGATGCGCCCAGAAAGTCAGGGCTTATGGTTCTGCCAGCTGAAGAATCACGAAAGTAGAATCTTACTCCCACTCGCATGACATGGAGTTGGCAGTCGTAGTCTTTTCCCTGAAGATTTGGCGCCACTACTTATATGGTGAGCAGTTCGAAATGTTTTCAAACCATAAAAGCCTGAAATACATCTTCACGCAAATGAGACCTCAAATACGAGGCACATAGTGGATGGAGTTTTTGGAAAGATATTTAATTTCACTTCGCATTACCATCCCGGTAAGGCAAATGTGGTGGCTAATGCGCTTAGCAGAAAGTCATAGGGAGTACTGGCTAGTATAGCTTCCAAGAGTGGCAGATGCTCGGTGACAAATGGGCCGGGCTCAGATCAAGTAGCACGACGAAAGCGTGCTCGGGAAAATTGGGAAGTATGATGGCTACGCCGTCTCATCGAAAGGTAGTGATAGAATCCCGGGGCCATAGATGCAGAACTAGTATCCATCCTGGACCGAGTACATCAGTACGGACGGTTGGTCGGGCCATCCACACGTATGGTGGGCCTTTATGGTGGATTCGTCGGGTCCCCAATCGACGGATTGGTGGGAGTGAGATCCTCGGTGGAGTTCCATCGCTTCCCGACATTAGCCAGGCATCCGTGTGGCACGAAGATGGATCATGACCTTTGGTCGCAAAAGATACTAGAGCTGATGAAGAGGCACGTCGGGGATTTTCATCTCGACAAAGGTCTTTCGTGCTAACAGTCAAGGGCCGAGCAATCAGGAGGCCACACAGGGCTACTCCAAACATCGAGATAGCTGAATAAGTGGGGAGCCACACCGACGATGGACTTTGTGACTCACTTCGCCACCGATATCGCGAAGCATGATGCTAAGTGTGGGTTATAAATGACCGACTACCAAGTCTGCATTTTCTGGTCGTGGCGGATGACCTTCACACTGCAGGAATTCCGCAGTTGTATATACTGAGATAGTACGTGGTCAGGATGGAGTTCCGCCTCCATAGTATCTGATCGGGATCCCCACATTTCGCCGCTTCCGAAGAGTTTCTAGAAGGCCATAGTGGACACAAACAAGGATGAGTATCAAGCCATCCTCGACCTGATGGTCAATCGTAGCGACTCATTCAGATTTAGAGGACATGTCGCGAGCACGTGTCCCGGATCTTAAGGTAGTCGAGAGCACTTGCCCTTAGTAGAGTTCTACCACAACAATAGTTATCAAGTATCTCAGATGAAGAATTCTATGAGGCTCTCTACGGAGGCCATTTCATCACCGACATACGTTGGACGTAGGTGGGAGCTCCATCACCTGTCCAAATTTGATTGTGAGACTCCTGAGAATGTGTAGCATGATCCAAGCGTCTCACCGCAGCCTGTATAGAAAGTTACACCGATATACCACTTACCGACCCTGTAGCTCGAGGCGTGACTGCGTCTTCTTCAAGGTGATGCTCAAGAGAGGAGTGATCGATTCGCAAAAGCAGGAAGTCAAGCCGCCGAGGTGTAATATCGACCCTTCGAGGTACCGAGAGGCGTAAGGGGTTGCATATCGGTTAGCATTGCCACCGAGTTTTTCGAGCGTTCATGAGGTATTTCACGTCTCTATGTCTTCGAAGTACACTCCTAGATCCAAACTCATATGCTGGATCGGGGCGAGCTTGTCGATGCACGGACCTTCTCGAGGAGGGACTAGTGCGTATCATGGATAAATGAGAGCAGTTTATAAAAGTGGCAAGCCCGCGAGGCTTGTAAAGGTGTCGTGGGTAAAGACTTAGGAGTCAAGGAGGCTACACGAGCGCGAGGACACCGCAAGGCGCGCCTAACTATCCCTTCGTTTGACTGTGGGAAGGTGAGCTTTAGTCATTAATATTTTAAATGACTGTCGCATATGCATACGTTGATTGCGGTATAGCCAGGTGGAATTTCGACGCAAATTTTTTAAGGGGGAGAGAGAGGTGAACCCGTGAAAATTTTAAATTTAAATTTTTCAAAAAAAAAAGGGCAAAAACTAGACTTAATTCGAAATAAATTCGCAGAAAGTCGATTTTTTCTAGATCCTGATGACAAAATCCGCTTGCACCGCTAGAATCATCTCTGAAATCTAGCTACCTTGTCGACTCATCAATCTCAAACAGCTCCGAATTTCACGTATTTCGAGACAACTGCGCCTAGGTGACATCGCATGCCAGGGTGACACATGGCAAGCCATGTCACATCAGATGGCAAAAGGCCTATGATGACACATGGCAAGCCATAGTGGCATGGCAAGCCATGTGTCATCATGCATGGCCATGCCATGTCATCAATCATGTACGGCGCTAAGACCTATAAATATGAGGACGGGGGTGGGGGCAAGAATGTAGCCAGGACAAAGAAGAAGCTCGCTCCGTGGGAGTAGCAAGGAGATGGAGGAAGGGAGGAAAGGAGAAGAGAAAGGAGGAAAGGAAAGAAGCAGTGAGGAGAAGGGAGGAGAAGTGGTTAAGAAAAGAGAAGGAAGCAGTGCGGGAGAAAGAGAGGAAAAAGAAAGAGGAAAAGGAAGGAGTGTTGCGCAGTGAGCAGACCCGAACGACAAAGAACCCGGAACTGCGCTACAAGAAGTAGGTTTCTTCCTACTCTGGTTATTTTACGCCTAGGGGCCATGTAATGGCCTACGTTTGCCTGGGTTTTTCCGTGAATTCAGATGTTATGATCGTGATTAAGGTGATGGTCAAAGACCCGGGTTTCACGGGTTCGGACCCGTCCGAACGAACATCGTGTTTCGACGCCAAAAATCCCGAGCAAAATGGCAAACTGGTGTGTGCCCAAATCCCGCACCCCTCGGCAGGACCTGGCCGCCAAATTTGACTACCATAACTGGCCCGAACTCCGATTACGCATTCTCACTCTACTAGTTCAAATACTTCAAAATTTAATAAAATAAATTCCCTCAGCCAAAATATAGGCCGAACATTGGGGCCGGGTCACTGACGCTGAGGAATGGTCCGTTCTAGTTCGAAACTTTGTTTTCTGGACTCCGGTTTGTAACCGAAATGCTCGACCGCATACGGCCCGAAAGGTGGAATTGCATGTCGAGCTTTTGCGCGATATTTACAAAAATGGACTTTCGGACTAAGTCCATATTATTTCCGAGGCTGGGCATGGCCTGATTTACTGGCCGAATGACTAATGTGCGTTATTGCCATAAATTCAACGATACCGAAAATGTGAAAATACAGCGATAAAAGATGAAAATAAATCATATGCATCATCAGATGACCCGATTAATACCATGTCCTCGCCTAGGAATATGAATTATGGCATTACTTGCCTAAGTACTTATTGGAATTATTTTAAATACACAATAATGATGTATTAATATGAAGGAAATTAATGAGAAAAGATGTAGTGCATGCTTATGTGATGTATTGATTTGAATATGTGGAATATTAACATGGACTCCGCATGTATGTTAAACATATGAAATGTTGTGCGATTGTATTACGAAATGCTCATAACACACACATACAGACGGTAACGTCCATGTGAGGTTTTCATACATTGGTCATTGGTTTGAGGCAAGTGGCACAAATCAGACAGATGGCAAGTGCTGTGAACACCACATTATAATGAGTGTGTACATGGTACTGATTTGGCAATCAAGGTTCGTGTTGAATCGTGTGGGCTGGGGGAATGGGACGAAGTCCACCTGAGTTCCACAAAGAGTTAAACTTAAATGGAAAATGAAATGTGCTCCGCATAAGCAGCAGGATAGATACCCCTCAGTGAAAAGCCCGAAACCTAGTTAGACAAATGCGATCCACCGATGAAAGCCCGAAAAATGCTCTGAGGGTGTAAGAGACCCGCTTGAGACTAAAAGTTCTCACGCCTAAAAGACATGAAACGATTAAATAAATATCACATAGACTACGGTTAGAGATGGGAGTCTGGATCGACTTGCATTGATTTCTCATTGGCACTTGCATTGCAGGTCGTAAGGTCAATTCGCATACTGGGCATGTAGAGTGTCGCCTCACATGCATGTAGTTTTTTTCCCATGATAATACAACATACGCACGGGATCGGGTCGGGTTTGACTATGAAATGATCATTTGCGTGCACCTAGGTGGGGAGTAGCCCGTGAGGATTTATCTCACCGGGCGTTAGCTTACCCCGCCGTGAGACCCCTCAGCATGTGACAGTACAAAGCAGACAAACCGCTCCCAAACGGATTACGGCCGGTCTGGACCGTGGCCTTGATTTCGCTTTGCGCTGGCTACAACGACCTAGCTTTAATATAATGCTTTGTATTGTGAAATGATGTAATAACCTAGATCTATAGAAATGTATGGTTTGTAAACCGTATGGACGAGTATGGACGATGGGCCCTATCATTTTAATTACGATTGCCTCATGATATGACACACAAGCTCTCCAAGCAGTCGACGGTGGGTCAAAGAGACCCCCGGGTTTTGGGGTGTCACAGAACTTACTCAATTGTGGTGGGGATCAATATCATTGAAATTAATCCAAAAATTACTCTTAAATGTATTCTTCATGTGCTTAATTTATTGCACAATCTTTTATTCGTTAAGAAAGTTACAAACTCCCTCTATTTATATTCTCAAGACCGCATTTTGGGAAAGAGAATTGACAATTAAAAATTTGGCATGGATCAGACCACATCGAAGAATTTTCAGGAGTAGTGTCCAAATTGGCAAAGAGCAATTTTCCTATTCCAATAAAAATGAAAATAATGCAAAAAAGCTATATGACCTAAAATAGTCACTCTCAAGATGGTTCGACCGCTAACTAATGCCTCGTGGTTAACATTAGTATTAGGTATCACAGTGCATCATACTCATTTCATAAGCATAAGAGGGAAAAATAATAATTCTCATGATTTATGTTGATGATATTATCCTAGCTGGGCATGATCAAGAAGAAATAGAACACTTAAAGAAAATATTTGCGGTTGAATTTGAGGTGAAAGACTTGGGAAGTTAAGATATATTCTGGGGGGATGGAGATCGTATGAAATAGAGTGAATTTGTGACTGCCGCCTCGTTAAAATCGTTTCGTAACGGCTGAAACACGCAGAATCATCAGCGCTCTCTAAAACTATTATTGTTCTTGAATTTATTGTTTACTGTGGTTTTTGTGTTTTTCAAAACAAAAATGTAGGTAAAATGTGTTCCGTTATCTCCGTTTTAAACACACACACACACACACATCGCACACACACACACACACACACACATATATATATATATTTAATGCATTTACGTACGCATGTATGTACGATAGTTTTAAAACACACACACATTACATTACATACACACACACACACATTATATATATATATATATATATATATATATATATATATATATATATATATGGCATGTATGTGTGTATGTATGTATGAGACTCAGATTGCAGGTCAAATAGCTTTTCAATTTATAATGATTTACATGATTTCCTAACTAAATATTTGCTATTATTCTTTGATATATATATATATATCAAAGACAAATGGAAAATATTTAGTTAGGAGAAATCATAACCAATATAAATTGAAATTTGTATTTTCTATATATATCTCTGTATGTGTGTGTGTATATACGTAGCGTGTGTGTGTATGTA